>VOPJ01005170.1:0-99198 GCA_014673585.1 Semibalanus balanoides | reverse complement strand
ATTACTGACCTCTGACCAAACGCCCCGGCGCCCCTCCGTGACTGCCCTTCTCCGAACCATGACGGCCGTCCCCTCCGGCTATTGGATGGCGGCCCCACAAAATGTTTGAAGGCACGACGAGCACGTGCGGAAGAAACGAGGTAGGCCGCCCCCGCGCCCAAATTTTTCGCCAATATTTGCTGGCGCCTCCAGTCGATCGCGATGGCACCTCTCAAGACACTTACTTGGTCCTGTGTTAATTTCTGGCAACGCCACTGATCCAAGCTCATGGGCGCCCCACTTTTCAAAATGTGGCGCCCCTTGATAACAGTTGCAATGGTGGCAAGATGCCTTCTGAGGCGGCAAGATGTTTCCAAGGGCGACATGGTGCCTTCTAAGGGTTTGCATAAACGCTCTAAGGGCGTAATAATACCTTCCGAGGCGGCAAGGTGGTCTTATGATGGCGGCAAGAACACGTCTTCTGATTGACGGCAAAATACTTTCCGAGGCGGCAATGATACCTACCAAGGGCGCATAATGCATTTTTGGGGCGGCTAAAGCTTTCGAGGGCAGGCAATATTGTTCTTCCAGGGGCGTTTAGCCAGGATCTGGCCAATGCGGGGTCCCGACCTGATAATCCAGGCCCTTGGCGCTCAGAGGGCCCAAATGGAGGATGAACGCGGCCCTACAAAAACGGAACATTTTGTAGAGGCTGTTGCTTAGTGCAACTCAGTTCTGTATGACATCAGTTAGCGCACTGTTTTACAAAAAACACGATTTTATTTTAGCAACGATATCGTAGGCGCAGTGAACAGCCTGTGTCTGCGGCGGATGGACATATACATTTTTCGTCATTTCAGCCGACCCCCTCATACTTATCGGTGACGCCCTGCGAGTTGGTATGAAATAATGTTTGATTATGACTTAGATGTGTATATGCTAACGGAAAGTGGTGTTTCTGTGTTTTAATGTGATTTAATGTGATTTTTGTTGTCTGTTTAAATGTGATTTTTTCCCCGATTTTTCACCTTTTTTTCGAAAATGTGTTTTTCCAGAAAAAAAATGTTTTTTTTTTCGTAAAAAAAATGTTTTTCCCCAAAAAAGTGTGATTTCCCCACCTTTTTGTTATCTCGAATGCCAAATAAGGTGAGAAGCCCAGATCCGCGGAGAAAAAAAAAATGTGGTACCTTTTTGCAAAAAAAAAGTTGGCCCCCCAAACCGAGCGGCTGGATCCGCCCCTGACGAGGAGTATGGATCCCGGAACACAGAGCACAGATATCCGGATCTCTTCTGGATCACAGGATCCAGGCCTATGTCTGGTACTAGTACTGTCACACGTCTGACGCAGTTGTCCAGCGAGTTTCACTCAGAGCTCAGAGACCAGCTCAGAGACCACTGACCAGAGCGGCGATAACTGGCCGATTCGTCAATGCATTACAATTCGAACGAGTTTTGATTGAAGCAGGACCAGAGGACAGGGTTTTAGAGACACTAACACGGAAACTGATAAATATTTTTGTGTAGGAATTTCAAGACACACGACGATTGCTGGTCTAGTTCAATGTTGTCACCTGATGCAAAACTACTATGGATAATACTTAATGGTAGAGTAGTTGGATTTTTTATGTTGCTTTTTTACTCATTCTGTTCATAATCGGCAAAACTAGGCAGATTCGATATGTTTGTGACTGCGTTGTATTTGAACACACATTGACACTTTTACAAAGCAAAATGTTCCCTTTAGCTACCACTCCTGATGAATCTAGGCAAATATATGATATCAAGCGGCGCTATGCTTCTACAAGAAACCCAAGGCATTGATTTGAAGTAAACGCGATTTTCTTTCACCATGACTGCTTACTAGCTGAATTCGAAAATAACGGTGCGTTAGTTTCACTGGGCGGGGCTGTTTCTCCAGTGGGAACGCAGGGGCGCTGCTTCACACGTACAGCGGTGCCGAGAGCACGTTGTTACTTGTTTGTTTGTTGATTGGGGGTTTTAGGCGCAACAATCTGCTTTGGTATTTGCCGGCCCATAAACCAGTACTTATTTTATTTAACTGACTCGTGTATATCCACGGGGAAGTCAATGTCGCAAAATGAAAGAGAAAAGACTGCCAGTTTGAATTACTTTGTGAGTCGTCTGCAGGAGACGGCGGAGAGGCACAGTTAAATATGCTTTCTCCAAAGATTGCCTGCTGCACGCTTGACAGCATTACTGCGAACATGCTAACAGTACGTGGGACGCCGACAGTTTAAAACAGGCTCATTACAGCGAGGGCATACGGGCCTGTCTTCACCTTCGTAGCAAGTGTCCGTGCGTTGCATATGTGTGGCCAATCGTTATAGTCTACACAGACTAAAACCTTCTTCCACGCCTGCTTTGTGCCGTAAAAACTTTGTTGGCCAAGACCGAGAACAGGTTTGACTGTCTTATCTTGTTGGAGATCTTGTGCGTTACCCCACGCATTGCTGCCACTGTGACCGTGAAAAAGGGCACCAGCCAAGCAGGGTAAAGTCTCGCTGGCAGGAAGAGGGAGGCGTCGAGTGGCAAGGTACTGAGGCAGCCCGTCTCGCAGCAAGCGTCAGCGAGTTCTCGTCTTGCCAAGTAAATCCAATGACTGGGTAACCAACAAAACTGACCGTTTTTCCACCTGTTGCAAACACAGAAGACGTGCTAAAAGTCTTGTACAAGGGGACTGCTTGGATAAAAAACGACCTTAAGGCCAAACCGCTACTTATATTGAGTCTGTTAAAATGCAGGTGTAAAGCCCATCACTTACTTTCAATAAAACATAGCGGGCTTTTGGTTAATTGCGACAGTTCCGATGAGTAAACTGAACAGTGGCGGTTGGTAGTTTGAGAAAAGAAACGAGGTGTTCTTGCACCAGAAGCGACGGAAACGCCACAGCCCACTCCTTCAGATGTCTGGAACCATCTGTGTACGTCGAGCTTACGTGTCCATCGTAAGATGCCAGATGCCTCCATTGCTCGAGACTTGGATTTCGCGGAAGGAAGGACATCTCTCTTTTGATCGCGGCTAATGAGAAGGTCAACTTCCGGACATGTAAAGTTTCCATGCTTTGGCAACGACATGGGATCAACACGCATGACGCTGCGCAAGGCAATGCCACTTTGGCGGAAGAGGTCATTGCATTCGTGCAGCAGAATGGTGTGAGTCGCTGCGCAGAACGCATCGAACAGAGAAAGGTATCCCCATGAGAAGCACGTAGTGGTACGTCGGTGTGCGTGAGGAGGAAACTGACGTAGTTTTAGCGGCATATCTCATACCCAGCATCTGCCTTCGTAAAGAGAGATGGCTCGTTCGTTCTCGACCAGAAGACTCGTAGTGGGCGAAGTACGGAACACACCTAGTTAACAATACGCAACGAAGTTGTGGTGTACGGTGTCTAATGTTACAGCTTCCTTGATTCGCTCGCACTGTCATACACGAAACACGCGTAGTCTTAGTTTGGAACGGGATTAACGAGCGGTATATAAACAGTGCGAGAAGCGTGCCACGCGTCTGCACCATAAGAAGTCCTGGAGACGCATTTTAAAATAGTCAGGGATTTTAAAACATCTATCCCGAAGCACTCTAAAATGTTCCTTGGTAAGTCAAACGGCCCTGTTCGAATAAAATACCGAGAAATCTCGGCCACCCGGCTCTGTAGGGATCGTCTGTCCATACAATCGAATCCCGAGGTCGAGATCGGGACAGCGACGGCGACAAAAGTGCATCGCAACAGTTTTGGTTGTCGAAAAACGAAGACCATTTTCCTTGCTCCACCTTTCTAAGCGAACAACAGCAAGCTGCAGTTGTCGGGTCATCATAGGAACACTTGAAGCAGAGAACCACACAGCAAAATCATCAACGAATAAAGACCGGCCTATCGACCCTGGAAGCTCATCTCCGATATCATTTATCAGGATTGCGAACAACGCCACACTCAAGACGCCTCCCTGGGGAACACCGCTTTTCTCCTTGAAACGAAGCTGCCGGAGAGGTGGTCCCTTACGCGGGACTCGGAATTCGTCGAGCGAGTAAAAGGTTTGGAATAAATGTGCCTAAGTGTCCACGAATACCCGCACTTTGAAGACCTTGGAAAGAATACCATGACGCAAAGCTGCTTCATATGCTGGCTTCAATGTCGAAAAAGATAACACCAGGTGTTTCTTTTCCCTAAAAACAGGAAGCCGCACCTCAGTGCTCCAGCGGCTAAAAATATGATCAACTGAACTACGATGTTCCTAAACCACCACTGGCGTCGTAAAAATGTTATGATGCTCTTAAAAACCAAGCTAAGACAGCAACATTTACCATCTTCTCCATCAACTTACAACGCTAGTAGTGATGAAGTGAGGGAGATAGGCCGATAGTGAAGTGGGTCAAAGCCAGACTTGCCAGGCTTCAAAATCGGTATCACCGTAGCCTCTCGCCAAGCCTCGGGAAAGGAGCCTGTCTCCCACAGCGAGTTAAAAGTCGCTAGCAGCGCCTCTAGGGCAGCTGCAGGGAGATGTCGTAGCATGTCATTATGGATGGTGTCTGGGCCCTCAGCAACACTTCGCAGCGTGCCTATGGCGGATACCAGTTCGGCCATGGTAAAAGTCTCGTTGTATGTTAGGTGGTCTGTGGTTGAAAAGTCAACGGCACGAGGCTCACGTCGAGCTTAGCGGTCTGCGGACTGCGGTTCAGTGTTGGCCTGCTTCGGCCTGCCTAAGCGTTCACAGACATGCTTGGCCCATCACTTCAGCCGACTCCGAAAAAGGGCTTTCCAACATATGCTTCCCATTCAACTTTCAGAACTGGAAGTGGGACAGAAGAGTGACGACCAGCTATACACTTTATCTGTGACCATACTTTAGATACAGGGGTAAAGCGGTTGAGACGTCCAACGTACTCTCTCCAAGAGGCACGTTTTGCTTCCAAGCATAGTGCCGACGAGCCGGTTGGCTCTGGCTTTCTTAAAAGCGATCATGTTTTCTGTGGTGGCATGCCGGTCGAAAGCCCTAAAAGCCCGCCGGCGTGCCTGGATAGCAGCACGACATTCATCCGTCCACCACGGGACCGGAATGCGACGGGGAGCACCAGAAGTCATTGGGATGTTCCCAGTTGCGGCTTCTAGGATGGCCGATGTAAATATCTCAACCGAGTGCTGTCGGCTACTGGCGTGCTCGGTCGAAAAGACCTCTTCGAAACGGGCCGTTTCGAAACCCATCCCAACCGCCCTTCCTTATGTTCCAGCGCTGTGGCCTGGAACCAACAGCCGCGTCTCCTTGCAAATCGAGCCATATTGGGAAATGGTCGCTTCCCAATGGGTCGCCGGCCACATGCCACGTAAAGAATGGCACAAGCTGGGGACTCGCGAGGCTAAGATCCAGAGCTGAGGTGCTCCCCGTTGCCATCGTAAAATGTGTACGTTCACCAGAGTTAAGAACACAGAGAGACTCGTCGAGGAGAAAACGCTCTAAAAGTGGACCACGTGTGTCCGTGCTGTTACATCCCCATGCAAACTGTTGGAAATTAAAATCACCTAAAACAAGCCACTGGAGTGTAGCTCCAACATCAGTAGCCGCAGCTCCTGTACCGGTAGTGCAACTCCTGGTGGCAAGTACAAGGAGCATAGAGTTACCTCGCGGCGTTGTAAATGGAGACGACAGGCGACGGCTTGGAGAGGGATCTCCCCCTTCATCAGCTGGGCAAGCTGGCTGATGATGGGCTGATGATCAGCTGGCTGATGATGGGGGAGTGTCGTGTGGTGTCGTGCGTTGCCATTTGCTTGTATCGTTTTATCCTCAGTTTGTTTATCTTTGGTTTGGTTTGGTTTGTGGACCAAGCACCGCATCCTCTTGGGGATCATAGTGCTGGAACTCTCACCCTGTTCCGATGGTTATTATATGGGGGCCGGGCGACTGTTTCAGCGGACCACCCAGGTTTGTTTACCTTTCCGTTAGCTCGGCGCGCCGTAATTGACGACGGCGCGCCACAACACAATACTTTTTGTTTATGTTTCTTCACGTGATAACCAATCATTGTGTGTGCGCCTTGCAGTATAACGTAAATTGGACCTGCTTAATTTGTATAGTTGTTTTATTGTTGCGCATTGTTCCATAATTAATTCATTGCTCATTGTTTACCTTTGTATCATTTTCTTTGTGTCTGTCTGACGTTTTTATATTAGGTGTGTCTGTTTTTATGTATGTTTTTATACTCACCCTCTGACTCCCGTTTTGACCACCTTTGATTTGAGGCTACAAATAAAGCCAGATAGTAAATTAGTAATGCGAGTGTTTTCAAGGGCTTTTTCAGTGGTTTTTTCACCCCCTACCCCCTGCGTTCAAGCTTGGCCAAGTCCGTTGATTCACCTTTTTGCAAGTCTGACTGTCAGGGCTCCGGTTAAGAGAAGGGATACAATTGTTGCATGCTTGCCATCACAATGCGAACTGCGAAGTATTTTGAATTGCCAAATCTGATACATCTTGGGTGCACTGGCCCAGTGTTGGAATTTTGGACATTTATCGGTCTTTTGAGGGTCTACAAGATTTTGCTCTCTTCAACAATTACTATCTTCTCATGTATTACTGCTCACATTTGTATATTCAATTTTGCAGGTTAAGCACACTCATTTGGTATGTCAGTAAAAAGCAGTGTCTGTTGTTACACGTAAGCAAAAATATTAAAAAAGTCAGCTAGCCATTTTTTTAACAGATACTGGAAAATGCGCCATCAACACTCAACAGTGCAACCAGCAACCAACTCTGCAATGCAAATGAAAATGGCCTGAAAATGTCAGAAATTTGCTCTCAATCTGCCGGTCATTTTGCTCTCCGGACTAGGTCCTTGAAATGAAAGTTCCAAAACCTGACTGGCCCTGTCCGCCGTTTTCCCGTTCCTCCCTGTCCGTCTCCGTTCCAGTCCCCGTTTTTCGTTCCCCGACCGATCCCCATCCCGTCCTACCCGTCTCCGCCCCGTCGCCCCGTCCCCTGACCGTCCCGTCTCCTACCCGGTCCCCGTTGCCGGTTAACGTCTTGCACTTTTAGGGTAACGCCTTCATATAACGTTTGCTGACATCAATTTTTGACTTCAGAGGATGCAGGCTGAAACGTTACTCCGCTGCTTGACAGTGAGGACGTGGTGCAAGACGACGGAGGCAACGTCTTCCCTCACGTAGTTCCGGCTCCGGGCGGGTCTTGGGACGTCATAATTGACGGGGCGGACGTAGCTCGGACGACCAAGACGCTTGATGAGACGCTTCTGCTGATGGCTATCTGCACTTACGTGTTTAACACCAGAAGTCATGGTCACAGTCACAGATTGTGGTATGGTTTCTGAACACCGAAATATTTGCGATAAAGGATGAGGAAGCAAAGCCGAAGACATCTGCGCTGCAAAGGCAGCTACTTTTGTGATACAACGTGCCATCTGGCTGCTAGATATATGCATAGCCTCTGTGCTCAGAACGTTCGACCGTCTTCAGAGCGACACCGTTGTCGTCGTATGACAGTTTTAAACAATAAAACGTATTGGAGAGTTAAGACATTTTTTTATCAACAATACACAGGCATAATATATCATTATATGGCATTATATAAGTTATAACTGTTTATTTATGATATTTAACATTGCAAATTAATGCTTTCAATGTGTTCTCATACCCAAACACATGCTTCTCATACACCGTGCCCAGTTAGTCGTGCACGTACAACTTTCGTCCTCTAAATGCTGGCCGGCCAACAACAATTGCGCGATCGGGTGGTGAGGTCAGGACCTGCGCAACAAGCTCTGCTTAGCGCGATCAAAAATGTGAATAAGTCTTTTCTTTTCCAGCTCTGATGGCACCATCTACTGAGGACCCAAACATGAGCCTCCCGGCAGCTGAGGTCCATGAAGACCTCATCTCGACATTGTGTCTGAAGGCGATGACGACCCTGAGGCAGTGGTGCATACAGGCGATGATGCTGCCACACACGAGAATGCTGGACAGCAGGCCAGTGGAGTGCGTACAGGCGATGATGCTGCCACACACGAGAATGCTGGAAAGCAGGCCAGTGGAGTGCATGCAGGCGATGATGTTGCCACACACGAGAATGCTGGACAGGAGGCCAGTGGAGTGGTGATACAGGCGATGATTTGCCACACACGAGAATGCTGGACAGCAGGCCAGTGGAGTGCGTACAGGCGATGATGCTGCCACACACGAGAATGCCGGACAGCAGGCCAGTGGAGTGCATACAGGCGATGATGTTGCCACACACGAGAATGCTGGACAGGAGGCCAGTGGAGTGCATACAGGCTTCGACGCATTAACCGTTTGAAGGCAAAAAACTATCGCCAAAATCTACGCATCAAACGGCTGGAGAAACAGCATGCAAACAAGCAGGGGCAGAGTGCTGTTGGGAGGGAAAACATATCAAAAGAAGCCAACACATTCATCGACCTTCAAAGACGGACTGCTGGGATGGCTCCTCAGGGTCGGCGGTATACCGACGACGAGATGGCACAAGCACTAACCATTTACTTCCAGGGCCCTCGGGCCTATCGCTTTCTCCAAAAGCAGTTCGTTCTCCCCAGCACCCGAGTGATGATAAACAACATGGCCAAAATCAGGTTACGGCCAGGTTCCAATGAGACGGTGCTGGGCGTCATGCAAGAAAGGTTGCGAGGGGCAAGCGATGCGGACAAGATGTGCGTCATTAGCTTTGACGAGATGAGCGTCCGCCGCAAGCTGACCTACCTAAGGGGTGAGGACATGGTTGAGGAATACAAGGACCTGGGGCCTCAACTTGGCCGAACAACGGCGTTGGCCACTCGTGCGCTAGTGTTTATGGTCCGAGGCATCACAGCGAAGTGGAAACAAAGTGTGGGATACTTTTTGTCTAGTGGACCCACGAAGGCCCTCAAGCTGAAGGATCTCCTAGAATGCCTTGACAACCTTAAAGAGACGGGCATGAAGGTCGTCGCAACTGTGTGCGATATGGGCGCCACCAACCAGCAGACCTGCAGGCTGCTGGGAGCTGTAGATGGAGCACACANCGCCAATTCACTTCCAGAACTGAAGTGGGACAGACGAGTGACGACCAGCTATACACTATTATCTGTGACCAATACTTTAGAGACACGGGGTAAAGCGGTTGAGACGTCCAACGTACTCTCTCCAAGAGGCACGTTTTGCTTCCAAGATAGTGCGACGAGCGGTGGCTCTGGCTTTCTTAAAAGCGATCATGTTTTCTGTGGATCGGCATGCCGGTCGAAAAGCCCTAAAAGCCCGCGGCGTGCCTGGAATAGCAGGCACGACATTCCTCCGAATACCACACGGGACCTGGAAGCGACGGGGAGTCACAGAAGCACATTGGGATGTTCCGTTGCGGCTTCAGGATGGCGCGCTGTAAATTTCTCACCGAGTGACTGTCGCCACTGGCGTGCTCGGTCGAAAAGACCTCTCGCAACGGGCTTTCGAACCCATCCCAATCCGCTTCCTTATGTTCCAGCGCTGTGGCCTGGAACCAACAGCCGCGTCTCCTTGCAAATCGAGCCATATTGGGAAATGGTCGCTTCCCAATGGGTCGCCGGCCACATGCCACGTAAAGAATGGCACAAGCTGGGGACTCGCGAGGCTAAGATCCAGAGCTGAGGTGCTCCCCGTTGCCATCGTAAAATGTGTACGTTCACCAGAGTTAAGAACACAGAGAGACTCGTCGAGCAGAAAACGCTCTAAAAGTCGACCAACGTGTGTCCGTTCTGTTACATCCCCATGCAGAACTGTGAGGAAGTTAAAATCACCTAAAACAAGCACTGGAGGTGTAAGCTCGACATCAGTAGCCGCTAGCTCCGTACCGCGTAGTGCAACTCCTGGTGGCAAGTACAAGGAGCAAATAGTATACCTCGCGGCGTTGTAATGAGACGAAAGGACGGCCTGCGAGAGGGGACTGAGTGAGAGCTGCCTTGCTGGGGAGCTGTGGTGAACCATGAGAGCAACTCCGCGAATGGGCAATCGTGTCGGTCAGGCAGATCCTTGGCGGAAAATCGAATAGGCCCCTCATGAGTAAAGCCAGAGCGAGGCGCCCAAGCTTCGTTTCCTGGCAAACATAACGCTACCGGTCTCCGCTGTCTGACGACAGCCTGCAAGTCAAGAGCACTGGTACCAAGACCTCTACAGTTCCATTGTAAAATGTTCTGCATGAGTGATTTTAAAAGGGCGCAAAAGCACCTTTAAAATGTATGACTAGACAGATGACTAGGTATTTAAAAGAACTCGGCTGCACCGGAGGCAGGGCCCGCACCGTCGAAGGCGACTCGAGGGTGCAGACTCCCGTCTCCGCGCAACCTGCCGTCACACGGAGCTAGAAACGCCCAGTGGGCGTACTCGTTTGTGATTTTGAGGAATCCGTGGGCTAGCCGCCCTCGACGGGAGATCCCTTCCACGGAAGGGACCTCTTACCGGGGCGACTCTGATCCGTGGAACGTTCAGCTTTTGCCCTCGCGGCCGGCGGGGAAGCCAGCGGCAGGGGAGGAGCCGCCGCCGACGCGGCGGCGGGAAGAGGAGGTGGAGGCGGGGGGCCCATGAAGGACAAACTCTCCACAGCAGAGGGAGACCTCTCGCCGCCACCCCGGAGGGTAGAGACGCCCGTCATCGAGGGGGAGTCCCCGCTCGCCCCCGAAGGTGGGGCAGACTCTTTGTCTGAGCCAGAGGACCTTCTCGCCTCCTTGGCTCGTTCGACGGGGCGGGCTCGCTTGGCTTCGCGAGCACGTCTCTCCGACTCGCCCCTACGTAGCGCCTCCATCACCGTCTCTCCCACAGGACGGCTCGGCGCTGACGAAGAGGGCACCCGCGGCGTATTAGGGGACGATACTGTGCCTGTTGTGGAAGCCGGCTCTCGGCGGGAACTCCGACCGCCCCCGACGAGTGTCCAGCCCTCGTCCCCCTCCGGCCGCCTCGCCAGGGACGGGGAAGCCGGAGGTGCGGCAGTTGCCGGTGAGGCAGGCCGCGCAGCGACGTCGATCTCAGATGCCTGGACGGCGCCAGACGCAGGAGGGGTTAAAACCACAGACAGACCGAATGACTTCAGGAGGGCGATGAGGTCCATCGGCGGTCAGCTGGTCAATGTGGCCATGAGATGAAGAAGGCGCCGCTGGCCTTCGAGGCGTACGATACGCTTTGGTATGTGTGTGATCTACAGTTCAGCGAGCCTCTCGGAGGATATATTTTTTTGTGCACTTGAGTGTGACGATTTCGTGTTCTCGTAAGTAAGAAGGACATGTGCGGTCGTAGGCAGTGTGAGGTGACTGATTAGTACTACAGTTTAACGCAGCGCTTCTCTGCCGAGCACTCCTCCTCCCAATCCGTGCTCCTGGGAGCCGCACCTACCACATACTCGCTTTCCCCGACAAAAGTTTTTGGTATGGTCCAAAGCGCTGACACTGAAAGCAGCGCATTGGTGCTGGGATATACAACCGAACTCGCACCTTCACATACCCAACGCGGACATCAGCAGGAAGGTCAGTTCTGTCGAATGTTAGTACAATGTTGTTTGTCGGTGTGGTCTCCGGTTCCCTTTCTTAACCAATCATCCGTCAGCCTCTGTGACCCCCTGCTCCGAGAGACCGTCTGCTATCTCCTGGTCACTCACACCACGAAGGTCAAAGCAGTTTATCACGCCCTTCGAGACATTTTTAGTTTGGTGAACTTCCACCGTCATAGCCAAAGACACATCCCTTCGTCCAGGAAGAATATTTCACACTGTACACAAATCGGTTCACGTCCATCGCCTGAGCCGCCTCATCTCCCTTCTTCGAACTCGATCCTCGATCCCTCCGTCCCTCATCCTGTCACATCGAACAATACTGCCAAATCGGTCACAACCATCTCGTCGCTGGAAGGGAGACAGCGAGGCAAGCGGCCTCTCACTGCTCCGGAAAATCAGAATCCGTGGTGCGGGCGTGGCGGCAGCACTTGCCACCGCCGGTTAATGTTGGTCCGTTCCCCCTCTCGGGGGATGGGGGGTGACTTTTTGAATTAGAGGATGCCATGAAAGTGTGGTTAATGATTCGGCACCGCGGCCTCCCACCCACCACGGAGCCCAACTGGGGGACAGGCCCACACTCACTCCCCGGCAGGGTGGTGGCACCGCCAGGAGTACCGCGGGCTATACGAAAGTAGCAGGCGACGCCTCCCACACGGGCCAGATGTTAACCGACGAGACCTCTCCCGCGTCCTGACCGTGGGTCAAGCGCCGTCGCCCCTTGACCACCTTAAGACGACACAACACGCGGTCCGGCGGTTCCTACCAGGGGACCAGCCGCGCTAGCCGGACCGCGCGCGGAGAACAAGCCGCTAGAGACGCCGTATGGGGCCCTACGGGCCCCCCACGCCCCAGATATTCTGGGGCCAAAGCAGGAGTGGTTGGGACGCGACACGACTAGCTCCGCGCGGACGCGCGCCCTCAGGCCAACCAGGATCGATCAACCCGGGGGCGCAGGCAAGGGCACGGGCGAAAACCCGGATAAACGAAGGATTGGGGCGGGGTAAAAAGTTGGGCGGGATTCAAGGAGGGATGGGGTATTGGATAACAAAAGGAATGCGGAGAGTGGAGGCTACTAACCGGAGCAGGGGCGCTACTCCCAGGACGGAACAGTGGGAAGGCCGCCCGCGCCGTTACTGGGAGCTGGGACCCGAGGGGTCGCTACTCCCCTTACACCGGCCGAAGCCGATGCCCCTGCGGGGACTGTGGATGTTGTCTGATTTCAATACATGAACATGTACCGGGGGGGGGGCAGAATCTGCCCCCTCCGCAGGGAATAGGGTTAAATGTAGGTGACATCATATTTGGCTGATTCCTTCAAAGGTTAACTACCATCAATATCCAATGGATTTATAACACAAATTGTTATCGAGTATAACAGTCAGTAATCAGGAACACTGATTTACCATGGGCACACCATCCATGTAACAAACCATGGGATGGGAGCAGGGGCGCAGCCAGGGACACAGGGGGCCCGTGCGCCCCATTGCATTGGGCCGACGTTCACACTGAAAAAATAACATCGGAGACGTCTTTGTTTGCGACTATTTAGGGGTCCTGCAAAATAAAGTGGCCTAAATCCGGGGATATATTCTCCGAGCCATTGTTTTTGGGGGTCTTTGCCGAGGGGGCCCTGGGGATGCTGTGTCCCCCTGCCGAAGGTCTGGCTGCGCCTCTGGATGGGAGCAGAACATTGCTTATCCCCGCCTACTTACGTATATTTTTCTGCTTACACCTAGACAAAACTGTCCCGAACATTGTAATGAGCCATTTGCTAGAACATGTATAACGTGCAATGCAATACAAGATGATCTCAAGTCTCAACCTCATTTGATCCACCCTTGAAATCCACCCACGGATGAAGTTTTGCTGACCGCTTCGCAGCCGAGGATGACCTTTCTATTCTGCTCAATATGTGCCCGGAACGAAATGATGAACCACTTCGTCCATTGTTTAAATTGCGTTGAATCGTTGAACAGTTTCGCAGAGTGGGCAATCTTCCATTCAATCAGTTTTGATGAAATGCTAAATGCTAACACCAGACGCCGTTCAGTTTTGCTGAACGACGACTGTTCACTGTTGACATGAATGGAGAATTGTTTTCCAAGTTGCCTCAGCCGAGGCCCGAGGACTAGTTACGTACAGTCACGTGCATATGTTCTGTCCACTTCATCGACACCACCCGATGACGATGCGCCCGGCGAATAAATCCTTCGTGAAAACGGCTAGTAGCAGTCCTTTCAGTGCACTATTCGAATAAACCCTCCATTTATCTGGGACGATGTTCGTTTTCGTCTGCCGGAAGCTAGCTTTGAAAGTATACTTACAAAACCTTGCCTAAGCGCTTCCGTCTAATTCAATGTCAACATTGTCCATCGGTGCTGTCAGAACACAGAGACCCAGATCTCAGCTGGATCCCGGATCCAGGTACACATCTGATGACTACGTGAACCGAATTGATCGAAGTCTGCCCCCCCCCCACCAATGTCAAAATCAAATCCGCCGCCACTGGTCCCGAGAAGAGGAGAGCGGGGTGCGTACGAGTGGAATCGGACCGGAACAGGGCAAGATAATTGGATATTAATTTGAGTGTCAACGACATCAAAAGCTCCGACAAGCTTGTCTCACGGAAAACATACAAGCGATCACATGGAATACGGAGCGAATTCTGGTCAAGCCATTCATCAACTGAGCGGCTGACAGAATATGACGAGGAGACCATTGGGATTCGCATTTACACTAAAGGGTTTTTACCGGCCGCAAGGAGAAATATTGGCTATAATCCAAATGGAATGAAGGATCTGGATCCGGGTAACAGCTGGTGTCCCGTGTCCCTGCCAGAGTGAGTGATCGGCCAGCTGACCTGAAAAACATCACACACAGCGCGCCCCAGTAAATGCAGGGCACCAATAAGGATCTAAGAGCAACGCAGTGGAAGCGTGACGCTGCCAGCGGCATATACATATTACATATATAGAGCGGGTGTCAAAATAGGAATTTCACAAAACCGAGTTAGCCATCGTCAAGTCGGCATAGATGCTCCATGCCAACATAAAGACGACTTAAGGGGCCCTCGGTCGGCCAGAGGCCCTCGGACGTCCTGCAATGGCAATTGGCCGGCACGCGAGGGCCAGTCCAAAGTTGTCCTTGGGGCTCACACTGCAGATCGCAGTGTGCTCGTATCAAATATGTAATCCGATGCTTGCTTGTTACTGGTCGCCGTGTTCAGACCTTTACCCATTTATCAAGAAACTAAGGGGAAAAGTATTGCGGGGGGCGAACTAGTACCATTGGTGGGCCGAACTCAAAATTGGGGGCCGAGGGCCCACCCAATAACCAAGGGTGAAAAGTATTGGGGAGGGGCGAGCTAGCACCATTGGTGGTCCGAACTCAACATTGGGGGCCGAGGGCCAACCCAATAACCAAGGGTGAAAAGCACGGGGGCGAGCTAGCACCATTGGTGGGCTTTACTCACCATTGGGGAGCCGAAGGCTCACCCAAAAGTATAAAAAATCGACACACATGGAAACGTGAACGCACTGACTTTTTGCCATTTGGTATCTCCGGAATCAGAGGACCAATCATTAAGCAAAACAACTTGAACTCGGTCGGGAGAAACCTTCATCAATGGTAGGACTGAGAAATCAAAAATCCCTTCGGAATTAATATTAATTCCTTCGGATTTGTTTTTCTTTAAGCCAATCATTAGGCTGAAATCAGACATAAGACATTACATGTTTACCGACAGACCACATTTCGACAGAAGGCTTCCACGCCCGCTGGAGGGCCTCTGATAATTACACGTCCTGGAGGGGACGCGGATTTCACCCCCCCTATTATCTCGAAAACCACGCAATGTAGCGACAAGCGGGAAAACGGCAATAGACAGCTCGAGACAAGCTCGAATGTTTATGTCTTTTTTAAGGTCAAGTCAATAATAAGGTCACCAGAGGTCATCATAGGCAAGATTTTCCAGATTTAGGACTTCACTCCATGATCAGATACCTACTCCCAATTATCTCAGAAACTAAAATAGCTAGGGACAAACAGCAGAAGCATAAGAAAGCTTTTGAAATTTGCAATCGCCAACATGTCATCAAATTTGAGCTCAGGTCAATAGGTTAGGCTCCAGAGGTCATCGAAGGTCAAAAAAGCTATTTTGGGCAAAATTGTTTTTCGCAAATAACTTTAATAAATAACTATAAAGATACAGCAATACGTTTGACGCCATCATGTTGTCTCATTCAAGCGCTTCGAATAATATTAAAGTTTACCAGGTTGGGTCTACCAACAAATTTGACCTCAGGTCATGGGTGTAACTTGAATGCAAAGGGGGTTATAGCTACAACCCCAATAATTTTGGAATTTAACACTACGCCTATGACGAGATGTGGTAGAAATGGGCTCTTAACAACTAAGTGCAACCCCAATGATTTTCACAAAGTTACGCCTCTGCCTCAGGTCAAGGTTAAGTTGTGACCTAAGTAGGTCATGTTGCATATTGTGATATGCGCCTTGACGGGATATCACATTGGTATCGCTTTCACTTATCGATCTTCATTCTGCCGGGAGTTATTTACTAACAAGTGTTGGTGGTCACGAAATTGACCACGACTTTTGGTCACCGATAGCAGAAATCCGAGATAAAAATGTATGTATGTATGTATGTATGTATATATAATATATATATATTATATATATATAATATATAATATATATATATATTATATATGTATATATATATATATATATATATATATATATATATATATATTATATGACGGCAGGCCCGTAGCCAAGGGAGAGGGCGGAGCCCCCCCCCCCCTGGAGGCCCGGCGGACCCTTTTCGGCGCAGCCCCACGACAAACACCCAGGCTGCCTTTACTACGGTATCACATTTTATTCAGGTCTCCCTTGGAAAGGCACGGACGCGCTGACGTGCGTCCTCTCTCTCTCTCTCTTTCTATCTCTCTCGTTCTATCTCTCTCTGGCCAGCGGCGCTCTGAGTAGAAGCGGTCCACCGACCGGCCGCGCAGGGCCGCGCGAGTACAGCTCTCTACCTGCCGAAAGACGGGTGCAGCGGCGGACACGAGCGATCTCCGTCGCAGGATCTAGCCTTCACGCAGAGCACTCGACGGATACCGACCATACCGTCGCATCTCGCCCCTTTGGCTGCGAGGGTTCTCGTCATCTGGACACAGTCACAGCGCGCCCCACCTCCCTCCCTCGGCTGGACCAGTAGGTCCAGATAACCCCGTCTGCTGGCCCAGCGGACCCAGGCAGACACCACCCGCACACACCTACACAGCTATACGCATGCACGCCACTCATTCTCTACGCGGCCTGACGCGGCGCTAAATCGGCGTCTAAAAACAGCACATGATACGGCCTCTACCGTTATACTCGCACACCACACCGCGCGTAAAACTCGCTCACAAATTCCACAGCTCTATTGTCGCAGCGCTCACGCCTCAGTTAATTTCCAGTGATGCTTATCGATATAATTCGTCTATGTACAGCGCGGCGGCTCGCCTGCGCGCGTCCTATCACCAAGCCATGCACCAGCCATGCATATCACACTACACGCCAGACAGGGGCGGCCGCGACGGACGGGAGCTCATCACTGACGCTGCACGCGCTGCACACGCCGCGCCCTCGCCGCCCGCAGCACACTCGCACACTCACACAGCGCACGGACAGGCAAAGCGGCAGAAAGCACGGACTTGTAAAAATCACAGAGACGCGCGACGGCGGCGCGGCCGCCCACCACAGCGCACAACAGGTACGGGCCAGAGCCGGAGCAGGAGCCTCACCAGCGGCTCGCTCCCTCTCTCTTCCTTTCTTTTCGTCCCCTCAGTCCTCTGCCCTCAGTTCATATATTTGCGGCAGCGACGCGCTCCGCACGTGCACGGAATCTTGTTTTTGTCCTCCTCGATGGCGAACTTGTAGTCGTAGGTCAGCTCCTCGCCGCGCAGAATCTTACGCAGCGCGAAAATGATGATGTGCTTCTTTCCCAGGATGTCGACCACACGAGAGTAACAGTTGGGCTGGAACGAACGAGACGCTCGGTTAGACAGTTCGACAGGGAGCTCTGAGCATAACTTAATGGTGCGTCTCAAGCAGGAAAGTCAGAGAGCAGGGTCGGGTACACGCTGAGCGTATTCAATCCGATAAACTTCCTAATTAGTCACAAATAGACAGAATTAGCGACAGTGTAGTGCGTCATAATACTTTGTGTATTGAATTAACTAAACAAAAAACGTCGATTTGCAAGAATATTGCAAAAGGGGAGGGCGGGGAAGGGCCGGATACGGAGTGGTTGCCGGAGGCGCCACTGGGCGAGGTAATTTCGACAGAAGGATGGCCGGACGCCTCTATAAACTACCACACGGGGCCGATACGTAATGTATTTAGGACCGCGGTCGCTGTTGGATTTATCATATGTCTCAGTATGTTTTTAGCATTAGCGCGAGCGTGTGGTAAAAGATTTTCAGCTCTCAGAAAATCAATGTGAAGTCAATTGGTCAAAGCTTCAGCCCGCCGGGCATTTATATTTTACCAAACTTTATTTACGCAGTTTTCATAACGGAGGTAGACATATGATTAAAATAAATACCACACATTAGGGCCGATATAGGAGATTTTCTTTAGGACCTCGGTCGTTGTAGGATTTTCCACCCTCGACCTTCGGTCTCGGGCGGAGAATCCAACAACGACCTCGGTCCTAAATAAATTATTTTATCGGCCCCGTGTGGTATTTATTATTCCCGCCCGAGACCGAAGGTGGAAAATCCAACAACGACCGAGGTCCTAAATACATTATTTCAGCCTGAGTGTGGTATTTATTTTATCATATGTCAACCTCCGTTTGGGAAACTGCGTGAAAAAACGTGGTAAAATGTAAACACCAAGCGCGGCCGTAAGCTTAGCTTTGACCGATTGACTTAACATTGATTCTCTGAGAGCTGAAAACCTTTTACCACACGCTCGCGCTAATGATAGAAACATACTTAGACATACGATAAAGGCAAATTACCGTAGGAGTCAGGATGCTGAGGTGGCGCGGATTGGCGATAGGAGCACCACGGGGCGCAGTCATGTCGCCGGAGCCCGATAAAGGGCTGCTACTGAACACCAGGTCCACCGGAGCTGCTATGGCATTTGAGCCGGCAGGGCCGTACCTCAAGACGATAGCCATCCGGTCCGGATACAATGTTAGATTAAGTTCATCGCGGAGTCCGGGGGCGTAGTGATATCAGCGGAACCGAGCTCTAACGGAGCCGCGATCTCGGAGTATTTTAGGGCACGTGACAGCCAGCGGGATAACAGAATGCTGCGGGTGATGGGAAGATGAGTAGTTGTATAAGCAGTCCATCACGTTCGCGTTCGGGTGACGGCTATCAGCCGACGGTGATGAGCTTTAGGTTTTTAGTTTAGTTCTATATATTTACGCTGACGAGTGCCGTTGCCATTGCACAGAGACTTCAAAACCGTCGATAAAGCGAAAAGTCCGTTTTTGATTTTACAGGTTTTGAAACATCGCACCATCGCAAAAAAGACGACGCATTCGATGGTGCTGTTTTTTTTTTGTCCCTGACAACAACTTATTGTTGTAATTTGCATCCAAAGTCAACCAATGTCGTAATGTCAATTTGTGGTTTTGGAACGGCGACCATATCAGGTAAGATCGTGTTGCTGTAAGTCAGGATAAAGTGATCCTATCATCAAAACAATATTACCACGGGATGTTTTGGTTCCTCTGCCCATGCCAGCTACCGTAAAAGACACAGCTATAAATTATAATTATTTTGTACTGTGTATTTCGTAGGAGTAAATCAAGCATCGGTTAAAAAGCTTGCAGAAGTTTGAGCAGAGCTACAAAAAAGCCCATCGAGTCCCGCGAAGATTTCGCCTCTCAGCTTCTCCCCAGGGCCTCTAGATAATGGATGCGAAGAAAGTAGCTGCGCATATTTGCGCCAATTCCGTATTCAAGAATTTAAGATTACGTTTTAGTTCAGTGATGCGGACGCCGTTCTTCACAAAATGTCAAAATTTAAAAATGGATAAATATAAATCAACAAGGCATGTTTATAGATCAGTTTTGTCTCAAAAACACAGTGCTGTAGTTTATTATTTTGTATCTTGTCAATAAAAGCCAAAAATGCGATTGCAAAATATGACGTCATGAGTTACCAGTACTTTAGATGCAATCACTCAATAAAACAATATCATTTTGAAATTTGATATGGTAGTATTTTGCATATAGTTCTGAAATATCTTTCGTTTTTTAAATATCTTTAAAAATGTTGATTTTGTTGTCACTTTTCTCCATTTTTTTACATTTTAGGGGTAAAAAACCACAAAGTTCAAGAATCTGGGATAGCCATGTTGTAGCCCTTGTCATTTGCTATCTGCAGCCGTTTTTATATTGCATTTTACTGATCATATGGCCTTTGTAAGGGCTGTTAAATTTTTGTTGATTTTGGCGTAAAAATCTGTGTAGTGACGTCACTAAATTTGCTTTATCTAAAAAAATGTACAAACGAAATTGCTTCATTTTGGCACAGCAGACGTGAAATTGATGTACAAGAAGGTAACCGAAGTTTGTAGCTCAATAGCTAAGTTCATGAACAAAAGGCAGCGTAAAGTGCGATTACTCCATAGTTTGTCTTACTGATTTTAACATGTTTCCAGTTAACCTGTAACCCGCACACATCTTCGAAAGTTCTCAAAATCGGACTCAGCGCATAAAACAACTCTTTAAAGCATGCTTATTATCGTAATCGCCCCGCTCCGTTGATTTATTGGCGGTTTTGAGAGCGATCTGGCCCACTATGCATTGGTCCGGTAGCTTCGAACCAAGCGACCCGGAATATAGTAGGGATCTGCTCTGGTAGTTTAAATAGGTCATTAAACAACCGGAAATCACAGTAAGTCGTGGATCCCTGCGATAGTGGGCAGCATGAAAGGACCCAGAAAGAAAAGAATGTGTAATATTATTTTTGGATCAATTTGAATTTGGATTAAATGGTGAGCGAAGGAAATTAACCATAACGAAGCTTCGATTCAAATCAGAGAAGAGATTTTCAAGATCTGTGATCCAGCTGTTCCCCTGATGTTATGTTCCGCACCATCGGGGAAGGGGGAGGGGCTTATAAATCAGGGGGGTCAGGTCCAACCTGACAATTCAATGCTTAGAATGAAAGGATTTGGATTATGTAGTTAATGCATGGGGAGAATCTGAGTGCAAGGATGTATGAATGTGTTAATTCCAGTGAAAGATGGACCTCGGCATAGCGTTACATTGGGTATGCAAAACAGGCATGGAGCCAGTCACGGAACTCGCTGTGAAATTTTGGAAGTCGAGACCCATTGGTGGGCCATCCAAGGAGGGGCCAGTGGGAAATCGATTGGTTTAAAATGTTATTAGGAAGGCTAGGGACGGAACCCCAACAATGGTCATTATATTTGGGACAAGGGAATAATCGGTGCCGGCTATCGAACAGGGAACACCGACTTTATTCATCCGGACCTTTATTACCTTTTAACCCTATTCCTGGAGGGATGAAAAGTATACGAATCTGTCGGGGGGGGGCTCATTCGGCCCTTCAGAATTCGGTGCATAAGAGTACGAACATAGAAAATTAGTAAAGTACGTTAGGAGTCAAGTAATGAACTCTATTTTGTTAAACTTTGGTGACCCTTGGGTACTAATCTTCAAGGTCAAATGACGTCATCAACATACCATTTGTCTAAACATGTATTTATAAGGAAACATGCATTATCTCGGAAACTATGGCAGTTAGGAGATCCGGAAAAAAGGACTGGAGAGCAGTTTTTAATTGGTCTTATGTGTTATGGCCATCAAATGACCCTCAGGTCACGGTTTAGGCTGTAGAGGATAATTTTTATTGGGGTTTTCGGCGGGCGCCGACAATAAGGTCATTTTCTGCGCCCATAGGCTGTAGAGGTCATAAATGTTTTAAAAAAACTGTTTTTTTAGCACAAGTTTGGTTCGTTAATACTTTTTACTTAGACATATAGAGCAATTATTTTGATACCATTGTGTTTCTCTCGTCATTGCGGTTCGAATATACCAATTTTGTCAAACGAAAATTTGCCCGGGTCAAGGTCCAAGGTCAAGGTGATTAAGTTAGGTAAACTGCATATCAAAAGATGCGTATTGACAAGACAACGTTTTGGACATTTACGAGAGTCTCTATATTGTCGTGTCACGAGTTATTGATAAAAAGGTGTTTGTGACCTTCATACTTTCAAAAAGGTCACTCATAAATATTGTATCCTCTTTATCGAAGGGCCTGAGAATGACATGAACTGAAATAAAAATTGTTATTGATGTATTGCGTTTTAAACCATCCTGTTCTTCATTTTTCACACCTATATTTATGTTCGAAGGTTAGCATTTGAACCGACATCAGTCATAAATATTAGATATCAACCCTCGAAAACTTTCAAAATATTATTTGGCATGTTTTCTCTTACCCATGTTCCCGGTTTCAAAATCAAACCAAAACTTGTATATTTTGTAAAACAAAAAAGTTTTTTCAAAAATTTGGACTTTTAAATATTCAAAATTTTGAAATTTCGAGAATAAGATCTGCAAGAACAATCAATATCTATCGAATGTGTGTTTTTTGGGCTAAGTATCCTTCAATATACACAACTCTCCAGAGTGCCTAACCATAGCAAAAGATTTTAATGTCAAACGGCCGAACACGCCCCCTAAAAATACGGTCTTGGACCCCCTCCTAATGGTTTAACTTTAGAGAAAAAGTACACGATAATCGATGCGCAATGAAATGTTAGGAAATATTCAGCAAGTTTGAAAGTTTGGGTTAAGTTATGGATGAACTGTACGCGAAAAACCTCAAGGGGGGCCGATTCGCCCCCCCCCCGACAGTAATAGGGTTAACCCGCGAAATTTCACCACCCCATCCAACTGTGCAGAGGTCCATGTGCTCACCGATGATTGAACTGCTCACATCTTCATTTTATTTATTTTTATTTTTTGAACGGGTTAAGTTCGAATCTGCATTGCAACCACGAAGATCAACCCACTCTACGGTTGATCCAAGAGTTGGCCATAACATACTAAACCTGGGATATAACGTGCTGCCGACACCACGGGTCGATTCGAAAGCTCAAGAAACCACCGTGAGCAAAATTTAGAAATTGTTGCAAATTGTTGCAAGAGGCTCTGAACTATTGCAAATAAAGCCGAAGATTCCATAAATTGATGCCATTCGATTCAGTGGCCCGGAATTAACCAGAACTAGAGTTTACACACGTTTGACATTTTTGTGTGCGTGTGCAAATGTTGCAAGGTAGATTGCAGACCGGAAAACCCCGTTACAACAGCATCAGCGCCAGACACAGCAACTACCGATACAACATCCGTTTGACAGACATCGAGTGGGTCTGAGATCGGTTCTGAGTGGGATGATGCGACGCAGATTTTGTTTATTAAAATTGATTGGGGTTGCAAAGTTTATGGGGATTTTGTGGTCTTTGAAGTCCATAATTTATTGAGCATCTGGGATCTTCCAGAAATGAGAAGACGATATGCGGTCGAGCTTCAAGTTACTGAATGTCAAATTAAGCTGTTTGAAGATATTAGGCATCAGCCGGTCCTATGTCATATCCAGTCCAAGAACGACAACGGAAAGGGTGTTGAGATAAATTTGAAATTTCGGAAAATGCGTTCATGCTTACCAGCTAGTCAATCTGCACGAGCTGGGAGAAAAATAACACGAACTCCATCAACCGAGCTATTGCAATAAATATTTACATATAATACATTCGTCATTGCATATCGTATTGATCTAGCGAGGTTATCAATTATTCAGCAAAAAAAATTGCCAGCTTGCCATTGATTCACCAAAATTGAGCTAGCATTGCTAATAAATAAATGAAAGCAGGAATCCTGGGCTGGCGAATATCGCATCAAATAGCAATGTCCCCCGACATTATCCTAAGAGCACGTCCACGGATTTTGCTCAATCTATCAGAGCATGCCAGAAGAGGCTTATCATCCACGTTATCACAGTAATGCGATCCGGTATCATACGAAAACAATATAAAAGGACGCTGAATGGTACTGAAAAAGCCATATCTTAATCAGCCATTACAACAGCATTTCTGATAGCCAACGGAGAAATAGCTACCTACACAGCAGGAAAGGTCGTTACGCTTCGAATAGAGATTAAGCCGACAAATTATCCGCAGTAATTTCCAGCGGCGAACAGAAGTTGGCCGGCCGCTGTTTTCGCCCCGAGGTCCCTATTGACAGTCTGTTTGTCGTAAGGAAGTGTAACTACCGGACAAGCTGAGCGGCAAGCTGAGTGGCGCTGTGAAAGCCTGGCATCAGAACAACATATGTTTGCATTACTAGTCGGCAAACACAACCATTTGCCTCACAAGATAGATGACAGCCAACGCGCAGGGTAATAGTACAACTCTTCTACATCAATTTCAGAAGTTTGTTTATTGGGGTTTTTGGGCGCGCCGACAACTACTAAGGTCAAATTTGCGCCCAACATTTCAGAAGTTAGATGCAGTCGATTTATTATAATTAGGACCACTATGCATTATGCTAGCTTACGTGTACGGTTCTCATCCCCGAGATGTGACGACAACCTGCCTAGTTCACATCTAGTTCCATCAACAACACTTATCTAGGGTTGAATTTTGTCCCAGCTACAGCATATGCAGTGCACACTGCACAGTCTTTCGAAACTGTAATTGTGCATACCTTGGATCGTCATTCCGGGTTGTACGGGGGGAGCTAACTCCNACTTTCGTCTAAATTCTGCCGTCCAACAGGAATTGTACGATCGGGTGATGGGGTCAGGGCCTGTGCAACAAGCTCTGCTTAGCGTGGGTCCTGACCTCGGAAATCCATCCATACAAAACGCTCGGACTAAATTGAAGAAAAAAATCCGAGCCTTACAGTCTGATCCAGTCACGTGAAGGTCTCGAGGCCGGCAGCGCTACATCCACGCCGTCTCCAGCCACAGTATCTACTATCTACCCCAGCCCGGCTGCCAGCCAGATATGGGAGAAAACACCCTACGGGGCTGTTTCGCGGAAACTGCCCCGCGTCCGGGCGTCTCCGTCGCAGTTTCGCCGCGGTACCGCGTCGTTGACGACGGCGGAGACGCGGCCGGCGCCGACCACAGCTGCAGCCAGTCATCGTCAGAAGTCATGGTGTCGGAGGGTCGTAATTTCGCCTGGTCGCAGTGTTAAGTAATTGCCGCGGTAACTGTGCGGCCGTTAGTTTCCGATGAGCACCAACAGCGGCCTACATTGTGATGAAACGCTGTTGCTTCCATTTGTCGTCATGAGTGACAGAAGTTGTGGCAAAACGCGAGTCGACGAATAGTAAATAGAGGTAAATGTGCATATGCAATTCCATTCTGTGAGCTAGACAATGCATGTAAACTGAAGCGCGAACCGCACGAATATTATATAAATTGACCCTCTGAATAGGACAGTCACGTTAGAAGCAACTGTCATCATATTATCACCATATTTGAGTAGGAAAGCTTTGCATATTTTGATTGATGATGAAGTGGGTGCGCAAATTATGACTGTTTATTGTATTTTGATTCTTGTATTTTACCTATTTCGATTAACATTATTGCTAAAAGCGCTTAACTAATTTCCCAGATTGTTTGAATAACCTAGGAACCTCCAACACACACCACCAACGCTGTGAAAATCATCCAAGGCATTTTACCAAATCAGCACATAATTCCAGAACAGCATTATCATTTTTAACACTTAACTTGATCGATTTTTCAGACTTATCATCCACATCAAAGAGAAGATGAGTAAAAAATGTATCATCAGATCACCACAAGGCACCACATGGCAAACTATTCGCCATGCCCACCAGGACGCCAGTCAAGGCACTACCCGAGGAACAAAATACACGACAAATGTCTATAAAAAGCTCGAGGCACTGCAGCGACACATCTTTCTCATCTCATCTCTGGCACCTCTATGAAACTGCGGCAGAAGAAATGAAACGAGCACTCCTTCACAGCCGCCCGGACATCGAGCACCAGGCAACAACAGCGAGCGGAACTAGATCAGAGGCCGACTGAGCCAGCGGCGTCAGCGCGTGCTCAAGTTCCGCTCTCCTTTCCGTCAGTGACAAAGAGAAACTCGGGCCGACGCCGCGAGCCTCTCGACTCCGCTCGGCTGACCGATTCCGGCCATTGTGCCAGGCGTCAGCGTCGCAAGCAAACTTTCCGGCGGGTGATTAGAATGCGAGTTTCCTGGTTTGGATCGGCACTGTCGCGGCGGACACCTGAACGTCAGCAGTATGACGAACTGTACCGGACAATGGTGCCAATTATAGCCGCAAAGGTCAGCTAAGGTCACGACGTAACAGGCATCTGTGTCTGTGACCAGGTGCAGTTAGCGCAGGTGCACTGTGTTAGCGCAGGTGCGCAGGTGCACTGTGTCTGTGGATGGTAAAACACGGGCACACCAGCCAAACACACACCGCAAACTCGGAACTTAAAGATTGTAAATGTTATGTTATTCATTAGCAGTGCAACTGGGAACACCGTATATATGTTGTAACTTGGCATCTTGAGAACAATAGGGCTTTTAAGTGATGCAGTCCTGGTTCCAACAGCTGACTGCCGCAACTTTGAGGAGTTTCATCAAAGAGAGCGATTGGTGGCAGTAGGGGAGAACGGGCACGCTTCTGTCCACGGACACATTCTGTCCAGCGAGGGTTTTCCTCGTAGAACATCCACCCAGGTATATTGTTGTTTCGGTCGGTAACATTGTTCTTTGTGCTTGTGACGGCCCGGTACTATTCAAAACAACAACATGCTGCGAACCGGATTTGTACAAATAAGAAAAGTTGTTTTTTCAAAGAATCCCAAACTTTGATAGTGAACGAATTTTGGTTAGAGGCCATTAGATAATTGTATAGTATCTTTGAATGCTTCGTCATGGGGCGACACGAACTGTCGAGAATATTGTTGCTGAGCAGTTATTCCTGGTCCATCTACTCCCCAAGTTTCAGTAAAAAAACGAAAAAGTTGTGACCAATGTCGCAGTGGGGGCAGGTTCTGTCACCAATCTGGGGCAGGTTCTGTCACTGAAGTCTGTTCATGATTCCTAGTCGCCCTAAGTTTATAAACACCAAGCAAATGATTGCCTGTTATTTAAGTTATGATACGCACTATAAGCGTAAAAAGAATGGGGTGTCGCGATTCAGTTCACATTATTCGTGCCTTAAGGCCTTTCTAAGTAATTTCCGCTGGTGGGATTTCTACTGGCGGATCTAGGCTTCGAGTTTGGAGGGCAAAAGTTTTGCTACGCTTCGTTAGCGAAAAGTTGTTGACACCGTGGGGAGGCGTCAGGTCGTCAGTGCATAAGAGTCGTTTAACGGGAGGGGAGGGGGCGTCGGGGCCTCATTGCAACATATTACTTACAGCTGGCCGTGGAGACTAGTTCATACGCGTTTTACTTACACACTGGCTGCGGTAAATCTTTGTGCCGTCCACAGGGGGTGGGGGGGATTTCAAGGCATTGCGGTGGAAAATTCCCCCTCCCAGTCAACATGTTATATATGGCGCTGATGTCGATGCATGACTATCAAGAACACGCTTAACAAATCGTAATTGTTGGGATATTCGTGCTATATTGGCAGTCACATTTCTGACTTACTATTGTGATACCTGCATGATGACGCAAACTGGCTCTTGCCTCCGGGCAGATGCATTCCACAATGATGAAGGCCGTACATCGCGTGATAAAAGGGAAGTTCTATAAGTCATGGTACTTAGAAACAGACTGTTCCCGTCATATTACAGTGGACCAGACACAGCTGCCCCGCTCATCCGACTGGGGGTCACCGTATCCGTACAAATGATGATCATCCGCCATTATCCACCCACGACCCCACCACTGGTTCCGCTCAGAAATACAACACATCGCAAACAAAACAGCACACACTTCATCCTCCAGCATGGTCACAAAGCTCCGCTACAAAGATTCTTTTTGGGCGAATTAACAGCCACCTATTTTGACATTATATTCGTAAGTTATTTCTCCGGTCTCCATATATAAGCGCTGTCCCCCTCCAGCTCCCACAGTGCAATCTCCGCCCAAGTGACCAGATACGTTGCCCTAGAGTAATCAATCCCCCTACCACCTTCGATTCAATTTTTCGTCTTCGACGATACCTATGTACTTACTCTAGTCCTCTATCATACACTGTATCTTCATTCTTTGGCACCTTTCATATATGCACTTCTCGGAGTTTCTGAGATGAAGAGCTGGTTGCGATACTAGACTCGACACGAGGCTGAGCTAGACTCATTTAGACAGTTAAGGATGGTGGATTACCTGTGTGGTGGACACTGAGGTATATTGGGTATGTTTGTAAATGCAACATGTGTTCTATGAAACACGCCAAGTAGGACATGGAGCCGAGATATTAAACCTTTATCGATTCATTTTATATAATAATTATTCTTTGATATAGAGAACAAACAAAGGTCGGAGGTCGTCGTCAGCATTTATAAAAACGCTTTCGATGTTTAATATTAGTTGCCTAGTTGCTTCTTATAATAGTATTATTATGTTGTCATTTCATTTTGTTGACTGAAGAAAAAACAATTATATGCAGTGAACCTAGACAAATACCACATTGTTATTTAAGTCAGTTCCAAAGCCACAAGTTTGCATAATAACACACTTGGCGTTTTTTTCACTTTTACAATCCACGCCACCAACACTAGATTAACAAAGAGACAAAGTATCAAATTAGATAACTAAGGAAATAAAAAAATGACTTTCGCTAAAGGGAGTTTCTACAAATTATACATGACAATAAGAGGTATTGAATGCCTGATCATCAGATAACATACTAAGTGATAATCGAGGAATTCTGATGGCACGTAACATCATCCGTGAAACCCAACTTTATAAATTTGTAAAGGTCTACTGCCAGAGCGGATCAGCTGTATCCGGAATCCACCTCTGACGATCCAACACTCTACAAGAGGCCCTTTGATGAAATATATAACCCATCTATTATTTATATATTATTTCATGGCAACACTTAACATACTAGAATCATTTAACTTTACGGGTAATATATATTACACATACCCCACATATACAAATCTGATCGGTATTTCCACTCAACCTCACATGTCTCATAGCTTGATGTGTTCGTATTGTGTGTGTGTGTGATTGTTTGGTGTTGAGGTCGTCATGATTGTATGTGTAGTGTTTCGTATTCGTGTGTGTTATGCTTTCCTTAGTTTCACCTTACGAGCGTATTATTTTGGAGGACCCAATATAATGTTGTTGGAATTCTTAAAATTTTTCCCTTAAGCTGACCCCTACATAAAACGAAACATCATGCACAAGATTTTCACCCAACTTCGCAAAATGAACTTCGCTTGAACAGTCATTGGGATCCCAGATCCGTCACTATGTGAAGGGGAACAACTGTTGGATCTGATGTGTGTCTGGACTCCACCCCCGTGTCTGGCGGCCGGCCGTCTAACGCCTCCCATCTGAAGTCACCCTGCTCCAGTCAATCTGGGCAGCGCGGCAGCGGCGGTATCTGCGGCACGGTGTCGTCAGACCCGGCGGTGACGGCGCCGCAGCCACTTCAAAACAAACTGTTTAATGCCAGAACGCGGCCGGCCGTAATGCGATTAGACGGTGGTGGCTCGGAAGATGAAAGGATGGCTCGCTACTCGGATGCGGCCTCGGATATGTGTGCAGTGTGACCTGTGTACAGAACTCCAGGCGTATCATCTATTTTTTTTTTGTCAACTGGGGGAACCGGGAAAACACATGTAATATCTCTTTGTGCAAAGTTGTCTATTTCATTTGTGTTTCATGTATTTGTTGTCAAAGTGGGGAATTACAAGAATATGTTTCATCTCTTTGTGCAAAGTTCTTTATTACGGTTTTGAACGAAATGCATTGTTTAGTAGAAAGACGAATTTCCTTAATTATTTGCCACGTCTCTGGAACACCGTCATACGGCTGCTAAATACGTGAATTATTTTTCACAAAGTAGTGAAAACCTTTCAAATAATTATTAACGATGTTGCTTGAGTTTAATTTTAAAAAAATATAAGAAGACATAAAGACAACTTAACGTTTGTAAAATAAGGCGTCGTTGTAACAACAAATAGTACACTAAGCGCCTGTCATTCTGATCACACGATTCACTGACCACATTTCTCCAGATCACCTGTCTGATGAAGAGCGGTGGAGCTGTGCCAAGCCAGCACCTGATTCGTTCGGCCATCTGCAGCTGCCTCACGTGCGGCGGCTAACCAGCTGCGAGCACGACCTGAGTCCAGAGAGCGCCTCGCCGCACCCGATCACACCCCATTTCATGGAACAGTTACAGCCAGAACGGCGGGTGCAGGGGCGGGTGCTGGGGACGGGTGCCGGGGGCGGGTGCTGGGGACGGGTGCTGGGGGTGAGTGCCGAGGACGGGTTTGCCGGTTGACGGGTTGGGGACGGGTGCTGGAGGCGGGTGTAGGGCGGGTGCCGGGACCGGGTGCCGGGACGGGTGCTGGGGACGTTTGGTGCCGGGGACGGGTGCTAGGGACGGGTGCTGGGGGCGGGTGCTGGGGACGGGTGCTGTGGACGGGTGCTGGGGCGGGTGCTGTGGACGGGTGCCGGGTGCCGGGTGCCGGGGACGGGTGCCGGGTGTCGGGTGCCGGGTGCCGGGGACGGGTGCCGGGTGCCGGGTTGTCGGGTTGTCGGGTGGGCCGGGTGCGGGTGCCGGGTGCCGGTGCGGGTGCTGGGTGCCGGGTGCCGGTGCGGGTGCGGGTGCCGGGTGCCGGGGGAACGGGGACGGGTGTCGGGTGCCGGGTGCCGGGTGTGCGGGTGCGGGTGCCGAGGAGGGTGCCGGGTGGCGGGGGCGGACGGCGCCCAGCCGCCGGAGGCATCTTGTCGAGCCGATCCCAGGAACGCCCCAGGCGGCTCGGCACTCCGCTTTTCCTGAAGCCCTCAGCACATATATGAAGTGGTACGCCGCCGCCGCCGCCCGGCGGCCTGCGGAACGCTCCGTAGAAGGTCAAGGGCCTGTTAGGCACGTTCGGCGGAGCGGTGGAATATTGACTGAGTGCCGGCGCTGAAATGTCGGTCCGGCAGTCTGGAGACGTCTGCCCGGCGCCGGCAGCCCGTCTCGCGTGACCCGACCCCGTCCCGTCCGCACACGGAGCGGTCGGCCGGCCCGGCAGCGGCACCTTGTAGTCCGAGACAGACGGCGGTCCATACACAGACGACCGCGTGCCGACACGCACCGCACGGCCGGCCGCGGACGGACCGGACCGGACCGGACCGGACCGGACCGACCGTGGACTAGACGGACCGAACTAGACCGAACTACTGGCAGCACGATCTCGCAAAAGAAAACGTCAAAACCAATTCAGTGTAAATGATACTCAGCTTTGTGTTACGGTTTGTATGTTGTTAGACGCCGGGAAATACTGCTGCTTTAGACGGGCAACAACATACGTGTCTACTTATATTTCCGTCACTAGATGGCACCAGCAGTAAACGCCTGAAGTTATGCTGTACCGCATAGCTTAAAGCTAATAACTGGTCTGCGCGATGGGAAGCGGGTTACGGTCATTCAGAGTGCTGTTCAATGTTCATGGATCCTGGCGCTGCGGTTCGGTGGTCAGCAGTGGCCGGCAGCAGGGGGGGTACCGGAAAGTGGAGATGGGGTAAAAGGTATGACGTCTGCGGCTCCTGCAGTCGGTACGAAACAACCGCAATGACCGCAGGATGAAATGTCACGTAAAGAGGCGCATCGCGGCATTCATTGCTCATGAGACGCCTGCATGTGATGGCGCATGATCAAAAGGGGCGGAGCTCAGAGCCTGCGGTTGACCACCGTACCACAGGGACCATTAACAGCACTCCGGCCACAAAACAGGCGGTAACCACTAGCCATGCCGTTAAGAAGCACTGGTTTACAACATGCATTATTTTCATTTCAATTATCTAAGTTCCCGGATATGCCATACTGAAATACCATACATTGAAAATGCCCGTAAGTATTTCTGATTTCAACTAAACGAAAACAACATATCGTCTATAACCCTTCCAAAAGAGCTGCTAAGCCACGAATGTTCCATTTCATCCACAGGGCACACCACAGCCAAACACAACCACCAAATAAAATTCACTTTTTACAACTATCCCGCCTTTTTACCGCTACGACGCCACAGCGGCGAGCCATTTCATGTTTACTGGATGCAAAGCAGCGTCTCTCTCCGCCCAGACTGGTGTGGTTCTGTGCAGGCGCTGAAATCTGCCTGTGGCAGCAGAGGAGCAGGCCGCGTCCCGCTCCCTCCCAAACAGACGGCTGAGCTACCGGCCACAAATCCAGAGTGTGACGCGCTGCTGGCAGCGGCCGCGAAACTGGCGGCCATGCGCCGCTTCAATCAACCGACATTTATCGAGGACGTGGTGCGCAGGTGACTTCCGAAATTCGGCCGGTCAGGGTAATAAGAACGATCTATAGGAGTTGGCAATTGATGGTCCGAGAGCCAACGGGTACACAGACGGTGCATTGTGAGCTTGATTCGAAGTGTCTTCGTTCTCATTGCCGTCTGCCGTCTACTATTAAAACCACTGTTTCCATGCAGGAAATCCTCGCATGTGCTTATACATCATATGAAGCTGATACGTACAACATACTTGTGTCTGGATTCCGAAGTTGGATCTGGGATCTCAGTGGATCATTCAGCATAAAATGCATGTAGATCTGGGATCCCAGTGAATCTCTCTGCGTTAAGTGCATGCAGATCTAGGATCCTCCTGGATCCCTCAGCGCCAATTTTAGATCCCACGACATCAAATATATCAGGATCTGGGATATTTGTAGATCCCTCGGCTTATTGTGTACCTGGATCTGATGTCCCATGTGGATCCCGGGACACAGGACATAAATATCCGGATCTCAGCTGGATACCGGGATATAGGCGCATGTCTGGGCCTACCATATATAGGCGCATATCTGGGCCTACCATATTGCAAAATATGGATACCAAATGCTCTGACGTCACCCCGGGAGTCGCTTCTCCCTCGTGGGTAAAACTTATAAGTAAAGGAATCTTGGTAAGTAGTCCAGACTTGTGTCTGAATCCCAAAGTCGGATCTGAGATCACAGTGGATCCCTTGGAATAAAATGCATGGGTATCTGGGATTATCCTGAATCCCTCGACGTTAATTGTAAATCCCATGACATAAAATATATCAGGATCTGGTATATTTATGGATCCCCACGGCTTATTGTGCACCTGGATCTAGTGTCCCATGTGGATCGCGGTCCACATGACACAGATCCGGATCTCAGCTGGATCCTGAAATCCCGGCACATGTCTGATGTGCAATGAACGTAAAAGCAGACAGAAACTGACTGTTTTAAACAGACCGCAATATTTCGGTTAGTCGAGTTATTTCCTCATTTACGGATTTAGATTAGACACATTTTAACAGAAGGGGAAAAAGGGATGAAAATATATAAAAATTGAAAATTGTTGAGTGAAACACGCGGTGTTGGTAGACTGCCTCCATATGTTTGTTTGTGTTTGAGTCGTGTGTTTGCCAATGTAAACAACAAATGCGTGATAATAAAATAGTGATAATCATACAGAATTACAGCCAGTACTCGGTTATCAATAATCAGCCAAAGACCAGAAGTCGTGAAAGTGAAAATAAACACCACAGTGAAATAAAAATGACCGAAGTTAGACGTAAGACATGCAACTCAACTAAGGGTCGATATCAGACGACCACCCGGGCGACGTAAGATATTCGACATTTAAAGCTAGCATTGTGTGGGCATTGTTTGACAAATGACTTGAGGAAAAGAAGGCGAAACGTCCCTGCTTTCTGATACCAACAACCCTATCGTATAAGTCTTCCAACATACCACGACCGGCACCTTGAATACAGTCTAGTCATATTGCATACGTAGGTACACTTCACAGTATGATCATGAACCCGTAAACAATACTATACTATCCTATCCATCGACGAAAGAGAAATACCACCATACGCTGCACCTACGAACGCGCAATCTCACCGAACGAACTCATCAGACCACCCACTAAGTAGAGGTCACTTTGGCCTAATAAGCGAGACCACAATCAAGGCATAAGTTATCCAGTGTCTCATAATCAAAACTCAGCCCATTGAAACTTCGCCAAGCGATGTCGTTCCCGGAATAGGCATCCTGTAACCTAATTTCCCGCAGCATCCAGAACGAGGGAACGCCGCTAGAGCCATCCCTTCTCGACGAGCTCCCAGCGGTACAAAATCACTATCATCTGTTATCTTTCCAGGGCTGATGGTGGAGGCGTTATCATTACATTATTGTGTATCAAATAATTGGGGATTGGGCACAACGCTGAAGAAGGGCAGGAAATATCGCGGAACAGACTGAGGGATCTAACGGAGGGACCACGGACGACTGAATAAAGTATCACGGCATCTATTAACCAGCACCCCGCCGCGCTGGGCCTCTGGATTTTCCACGCTCTACTGGGAGGGGGGGGGGGGGTGAACACACCCCTCGATCTCGGCTCTTATCGGACGCAGCGAAAAGGAAAAAAGAACACGTTGTGAGAAGCTTCGTTGTAATAAGTTCGTAAATGACTAGTCTTTTTGTGCATCACGATAAATACTTGAGGTACCGAGGGTATCAAAGGTCACTAGGCTTATGTGTTTGCTTACACTTGTTTTTTCAAGAACAACTTTACATTACTATAAAAGACAAGATCAATAATTGTGAGCATCGGTGTATGGTCTCTGCTACACAGGCGGGCTATTGGGAATTCTGAATTAGACGACCAGGTCAGGTAATCACTTGGTGCCAGTTTCACTTCTCTTTCTCATTCATGTCGATAATTATTGGACAAAAGGTGTTGGGGACCCTCGTATGCCTCAGCATGACTCCCGTAGGGGTTACTGAACAAAACCTGTACCTTGGCATCAATAAGAATATCCTATTACATCCATCCTAAGAAATTGGACCTGATATCATCTAACTCGCAAAAAAGCATTTGAATATTTATCCCACTGACCTTATAATGAAAAGGTCACGAAATTTTGACCCGACTCAGGTTACCGTACCAAAAATACGATATAAATTTGTTGTAGATCTGATAGCCTCATGCAATCCTCTTAGTTGTTGTTTGTTGATTGGGGTTTTAGGGGCGCAACAACTGCTTGGTTATTTTGCGCCCATAACCAGTAACTTATTTATTTACTGACTCGTGTATATTCACGGGGAAGTAATGTCGCAATGAAAGAGAAAAGACTGCCATTTGATTACTTGTGAGTCGTCTGCAAAGGAGAACGGGCGAGAGGCATACGTAAATATGCTTTCTCCAAATGCCTGCGAGCTTACAGCATACTGCGAACAGCAACAGTTACGTGGGCGACAGTAAACAGGCTCATTACAGCGAGGGCATACGGGGCCTGTCTTCACCTCGTAGCAGGTGTCCGTAGGCGTTGCATATGTGGTGGCCAATCGCGTAGTCTACACAGACTAACCTCTTCACGCACTGCTTTTCCGTAAACTTGTTGGCCGAAACGACCGAAACGGTTTGAGCTGCTAGCTTGTTGGAGATCTGTGCGTCCCACGCACCATGCTGCCACTGACCGTGTAAAAAGCACCAGCACTGCAAGGGTAAAGGTCTCGTGCAGGAAGAGGGAGGCGTCGAGTGCAGGTGCTGAGGCAGCGCGTCTCGCAGCAGCGTCAGCGAGTTCGTTGCCAGTAATTCCCATGACTGGGTAACAACAAAATTGACCGTTTTTCCAAGCCTGTTGCAACCAGTAAGACGTGCTAAAATGTCCTTGACAAGGGGACTGCTGGATAAAACGACCTTAAGGCCAAAACGCTACTTAATGAGCTGTTAAAATGAGGTGTAAAGCCTCATACTTACTTCAAATAAAACATAGGCGGCTTGGTATTGGCCGACTAGTTCCCGATGAGTAAACTGAACAGTGCGTTGGTAGGAGAAAGACGAGTGTTCTGACAGACCGAACGCACAGCCTCCTTCGATGTTTGGAACCTCTTGACGTCAGTACGTGTCCATCGTAAGATCCAGATGCTCCATTCTCGAAGACTTGGATTCCGGAAGAAAGGGACATCTCTCTTTTTGATCGCGGCTCATGAGAGGTCAACTTCCGGACATGTAAGTTTCCATGGCTGGCAAACGACATGGGCCTCAACACGCATGAAGCTGCGCAAGGGCAATCCACTTTGGGCGAAGAAGTCATGGCAATTCGTGAGCAGAAATGGTGTGAGTCGCTGCGCAGCGCATCCGAACAGAGAAAGATCCCCTGTGAGAAGACGTAGTGGTACGTTCGGGTGGTGAGGAAAATGACGTGTTTTAGCGATATCTCATACCCAGCATCTGCCTTCGTAAAGAGGAGGTGGCTCGTTCGTCTCGACCACGTACGACTCGTAGTGGGCGAGTGAACGCGAACCGCACCAGTAAACAATACGCCACCGAAGTGTGGTGTAACGGTGTCTAATTACGCTTCCTTGATTGCATCGCACTGTCATTACACGAGAAACCGGTGCGTAGTTCTAGTTTGGGAACGGATTAACGAGCGGTAAACAGGAGAAGTCGGGCCAACGGTCTGCCACCATTAAGAGTTCTGGAACGCATTTTAAAATGTTCAGGGGATTTTAAACATTATCCCGAAGGCACCTAAATGTTCCTTTAAGTCACGCCTGTGAATAAAATACCTGAGAATCTTCGCCACCGGCTTCTGTAGGGATCGTCTGTCCATACAATCGAATCCCGAGGTCGAGATCGGGACAGCGACGGCGACAAAAGTGCATCGCAACAGTTTTGGTTGTCGAAAAACGAAGACCATTTTCCTTGCTCCACCTTTCTAAGCGAACAACAGCAAGCTGCAGTTGTCGGGTCATCATAGGAACACTTGAAGCAGAGAACCACACAGCAAAATCATCAACGAATAAAGACCGGCCTATCGACCCTGGAAGCTCATCTCCGATATCATTTATCAGGATTGCGAACAACGCCACACTCAAGACGCCTCCCTGGGGAACACCGTTCTCCCTGACGAAGCTGCCGGAGAGTGGTTCCTAACGCGGACTCGGGAATCCGTCGAGCGAGTAGAAAGGTTTTTGGATAAATGTTGCCTTGTTCCACGAATACCGCACTTGAAGACCTTGGATAAGAATATCATGACGCTCAAAGCTGTGTTCAAATGCGCTTCAATGTCGAAAACAGATAACACAAGGGTTCTTTTTCCTCTAAAACAGGCCGCGCACCCTCAAGTGTTCAGGCTAAAATATGATCAACTGAACCTAGATGTTTCCTAAAACCACACTGGGCGTTCGTAAAAATGTTATGACTGCTCTAAAAACCAACTAGAGACGGCCAACATTTACCATCTTCTCCTCAACTTACACAGTGAATGAGTGAGGGAGATAGGCCGATAGTGAAGTGGGTCAAAGCCAGACTTGCCAGGCTTCAAAATCGGTATCACCGTAGCCTCTCGCCAAGCCTCGGGAAAGGAGCCTGTCTCCCACAGCGAGTTAAAAGTCGCTAGCAGCGCCTCTAGGGCAGCTGCAGGGAGATGTCGTAGCATGTCATTATGGATGGTGTCTGGGCCCTCAGCAACACTTCGCAGCGTGCCTATGGCGGATACCAGTTCGGCCATGGTAAAAGTCTCGTTGTATGTTAGGTGGTCTGTGGTTGAAAAGTCAACGGCACGAGGCTCACGTCGGCTTGCCCGGCGTGCGGACTGCGGTTCAGTGTGCCTGCTTCGGCCGCGTACAGAACTGCTTGGCCATCACTTTCAGCGACATCCGAAGGGCACTTCCACATATGTCGCATCACTTTCAGAACTGGAAGTGGGACAGAAGAGTGACCAGCTATGACACTTTATCTTGACCATGACTTTAGATACAGGGGAAGCGGTTGAAGAACGTCCAACGTACTCTCTCCAAGAGGCACCGTTTTGCTTCCAAGATAGTGCGACGAGCGGTGCTCTGGCTTCTTAAAAGCGATCATGTTTTCTGTGGTGGCATGCCGGTCGAAAGCCCTAAAAGCCCGCCGGCGTGCCTGGATAGCAGCACGACATTCATCCGTCCACCACGGGACCGGAATGCGACGGGGAGCACCAGAAGTCATTGGGATGTTCCCAGTTGCGGCTTCTAGGATGGCCGATGTAAATATCTCAACCGAGTGCTGTCGGCTACTGGCGTGCTCGGTCGAAAAGACCTCTTCGAAACGGGCTTCGAACCCATCCCCAATCCGCCATTCCTTTATGTTCCAGCGCTGTGGCTGGAACCAAACAGCCGCGTCTCCTTGGCAAATCGAGCCATATGGGAAATGGTCCTTCCCAAATGGGTCGCCGGCCCAATGCACGTAAAAATGGCACAAGCTGGGGACTCCGCGAAGGCCTAAGACGAAGCTTGAGTGCTTCCCCGTTTTGGCCATCGTAAAATGTGTACGTTACCAGAGTTAAGAAATACAGAGAGACCGTCGAGGAGAAACGCTCTATAAAGTCGACCAACCACGTGTGTTCCGTGCTGTTACATCCCCATGCAGAACTGTGAGAATTAAATCACCTAAAACAAGCATGGAAGGGTGGTAGCTCAAATCGTAGCCGCAGCCCTGTACCGGTAGTGCACTCCTGGTGGCAAGTACAAGGAGCAATAGAGACCTCGCGCGTTGTAATGGAGACGACAGGCGAACGGCCTGGAGAGGGGACCTGAGTGAGAGCTGCCTTGCTGGGGAGCTTGTGGTGAACGCATGAGAGCAACTCGCCATGGGCAATCGTGTCCGGTCAGGAGATTCCTTGCGAAAACCGAATAGCCTCTCATAGTAAGCAGAGCGAGGCGCCAGCTTGTTTCCTGCAAACAGACCGCTACGGTTCGCTGTCTGACGACAGCCTGCAAGTCAAGAGCACTGGTACCAAGCCCTCGACAGTTCCATTGTAAAATGTTCTGCATGAGGTGATTTTTAAAGGGGCGCACAAAAGCACCTTTAAATGTATGACTAGAAAAGATACCTAGGTACTTAAAAGAACTCAGCTGCACCGGAGGCAGGGCCCCATCCGTCGAAGCGACTTCGAGGGTGCAGACTCCCATCTCCAGCCAACCTGCCGTCCACGAGCTAGAGCCCAGTGGGCGTATCGTTTGGGATTGTTGGACGGAATCCGTGGGCTACCGCCCTCCGACGGGAGATTCCTTTCCCGGAAGGGACCTCTTTACCGGGGCGGACCCTGATCCGCTGGGACGTTCAGCTTTGCCTCGGGCCGGCGGGAAGCCGCGGCAAGGGGAGAGCCGCCGCCGACGCGGCGGGCATGAGGAGGGTGGAGGCGGGGCCCCACTGAAGGACAAACCTCTCTTACAGCAGAGGGAGACGTCTCGCGCCACCCCGGAGGTAGAGACTCCCGCGTCGAGGGGGAAGTCCCGCTCGCCCCCGAAGGCGGGGCAAGACTCTCTGTCCTGAGGCAGAGACCTGCTTCTCGCCTCCTTGGCTCGTTCGACACGAGCGGGCTCGCTTGGCTTTCGCGCAAGCACGTCTCTCCGACTCGTCCCTACGTAGCGCCTCCATCACCGCTCCCCCAGAGGAACGGCTCGGCGCTCGACGAAAGAGGGGCCCCGCGCGTGTTGGGGACCGAATACTGTGCCTGTTGTGGGAGCCGGCTCTCGGCGGGATCTCCGACCGCCCCCGACGAGTGTCCAGCCCTCATCCCCTTCCGGCCGCCTCGCCAGGGACGGGGAAGCCGGAGGCGCGGCAGTTGCCGGTGAGGCAGGCCGCGCAGCGACATCATCAGAACCTGGACGGCGCAGACCGCAGGAGGGGTTAAACCCACAGACAGACCGAATGACTTCAGGAGGGCGATGAGGTCCTCGCGGGTTCAGCTTCTGGTTCAAATGTGGCCCATGAGATGAAGGAAGGCCCCTGGCCTTCGAGGCGTACGATACCTTTTGGGATGTGTGTGATCCATACACGTTCGAGCCCTCGGAAGGATATATTTTTTTGCACTTGAGTGTGACGATTTCGTGTTCTCGTAAGTAAGAAGGACATGTGCGGTCGTAGGCAGTGTGAGGTGACTGATCAGGACCACAGTTAACGCAGCGCTTCTCTGCCGAGCACTCCTCCTCCCAACCGTGCTCCTGGGAGCCGCACCTACCACATACTCGCTTTCCCCGACAAAAGTTTTTGGTATGGCCAAAGCGCTGGCACTGAAAGCAGCGCATTGGTTGCTGGGATAATACAGCCGAACTCGCACCTTCAAATACCATCGCGGACCTCAGCAGGAAGGTTAGTTTGTCCGAATGTTTAGTACAATGTTGTTTTGTCGGTTGGTCTCCGGTCCTCTCTTACCCATCAATCCTCGAGCCTCTGTGACCCCCTGCTCCGAGAGACCGTCTGCTATCTCCTGGTCACTCACGCCACGAAGGTCAAAGCAGTTGATCACTCCCTTCGAGAAATTTTTAGTTTGGTGAACTTCCACTGTCATAGCCAAAGACACATCCTTTCGTCCAGAAGAATCTTTCACGGCGTACACAAACGTTCACGTCCATCGCCCGACCCGCCTCATCTCCCTTCTCGAACTCGATCTCGATCCCTACCATCCCTCATCTGTCAATCGAATAATACTGCCGAAATCTGTCACAGCCATCTCTCGCTGGAAGGGAGACAGCGAGGCAAGCGACCTCTCACTGCCTGGAAAAATCAGGATCCGTGTGCGGGCGTGGCGGCAGCATTGCCACCGCCGGTAATGTTGGTCCGTCCCCCTCTCGGGGGATGTCCCCTGTTGGTCGGTGCATTCCGTTTTTCAGTCCGCTCCACCGGAGTGGAACGGGATTCAGCCGCCAGCGGAAGTGGACGTCGCCGGGCGGGCTGTGTGACCCTGCGCCAAAGTGAGGTCGAGGGTTGGTCGAAGCCGTGGTCCAGTGGGTTTATGTTTGGGTAGGCCATGAGAAAGTTTTTGTCTCTGCCCACTCCCAGCCGACCTCCGCAACGGCGCCGCTATACAAGGCCTAGGGCTGGGGAGTGGCTGTACGGGGCTTGACGAGACGCCTTCCCAGAGGGGAGAGAGGACTCACCACCTGCCGTTTGGGCGCCGCCTCCTCCTTGCACGCCTTAAGCCCGAGACACCACCAGGGGCAGCAGTAAACGCGTCCAAACCGCCGCCGGACGAGTGCCGCACACCGCCCTGCGGCAGCAAGACAGCCCAAACCACAGCCCCCGGCAGCATCCCGACAGAAAAGCTTCTCAGTGCGGCGCCTCACTGAGTGTCCGCCGCCCTTCCGGAAATCCAGGCAAAAGAGGAGCTGTTAGCCACGCTACCCGCGACTAGCCCGCGCGGTAGGTGCTCGCCTCCAGGACCCCTTCATCCGCAGGGTACGGGTCGACGCGCTTTTAGTCGCAAAAAGCCTATTGCCTATGTAACACCAAACGGTGTTCCCCTGTCCATTCAAAGTACATGCCAGGGCAAAAATATGATGGACCCGAACAATCCTGTTCCGGGTCGGAACGACCAGCATCCCGACCGTCAAACGCCGCAAGGACAAAGGATTCGGCGGAGAAACGCCAAGAAAACTGAAGTGGGGAGGGGTGAAGGGGTTTCAATGACTTGTTTAGGGTTGCAAATTGGATTGGGGTGGGGCTGGACCGGGGGGGAGAGTGTGAAGAGAGATGGAGAGGAGGGGGATTAGCTGGGCCCGAGGGGGCGCTACTCTTACATAAAACCGGCCGAAGCCGCTGCCCCTGCGGGGTCATGGCAATCCTCCAAGTTGCATATCGATCCCTCAGAAGCTGAGGCCATGGCACGACCGCAAACTTCTTTGGAGGTGGGGTCACTTGACCGGACCTGATCCGACACGAAACTAAAATTTAAACACAAGGTGTAGAAAGGATCACTGATAAGGTAGGTGGACATAGTTTGGCGGCGCGCTACACGCCACAGTTATTTTCGTAATATCGATAAAACCGCAAGTTTTGTTTTCAAACACCCCCTAGTGGGGCGCGGGTTAAGCTATCGGGTGTGGAAGTGGTATTTCGGGTTTCACGCGTCACTTGTATGCTTCAGTTCACTGACTATGCAAAATCAATATGGTTGCAATTTACAAAACACGATTACGGCTACTAATGCGGTTAAACGTTGCACATGACAGCTCGTTATAATGACTGAAGACGTGAGAACGGCTCAAGCAAATAAAGCCAGACCAATTATACTCAATGAACCAGTTGTGGCATTCGTCAACCCATGTGTGTCTTGAACACGGAGGACCTCTGCATGACGGTTTATACGTATGTAGCTGACGACTGGCATCAGTCCAATAGCCAGCGAGACAGGCCACCTCCGCAGTCCGCACAGTCCCAGGGATGGGACCCTCCGCACAGTCCCAGGGATGGGACCGGGTACTCACCTCTGCAGAGCAGACGCGGCAGCGGTACACGATGCTCCCGGTGAGGTCATTACGCTCCAGACTCATATGCGACTCCACAAAGTGTTTCCGCACCATGTGCATCTCGCAGCTGAGCGGCGCGCCACACGGTTTGCAGATTCGCGGCGTCACTCGGTAGCCGGCGTCCCGGCCGCCCTCCAGTGCCACCTGGTGAGCGTTTGTAGCACTTGAGCTTCCCTCCGCGGCCGCCGCTACCGGTGGCGGTGGGTGTTGCTGCTGCGGTGGCGGTGGCTGTGGTGGCGGCGGCTGCTGCTGCTGCTGCTGTGTCGAACCCTCCTGTTCCATCGGCACAACCTCCTCCATATACACCGCATAGTCAGCCGCGTAACGCTCTATCTCATCGTGAGGCACTTCGTACGCCGCGTGGGGCCGGTAACCGCCCGTAGGCGGCGGGGGCGGCTCCGGCTGCACGGTCTGAAGCTGAGCGTACTCGCTGGCGCCACCGTGACCAGCCGTGGCCGCCACCCCGGCCGGAGCCGTACCCGTCTGACCGCTGTACGGCGGGGCAGGGATGCTACCGTCCGGGTTATAGAACACCATCGGCTCCTGGAAGCCGGCGGCGTCCTGCGGCGGAGGCGGCTCGGCGTCCGGCGCCCGACGCGGCCGGCGGGTGTTGCGGGAAGAGGCCGACAGGCGGCGCGGCGGTCGGCGGCTGCGCTCCACTGCCGCTGAGGCCGCGCGTTGAGGAGCTGGCAAGGCAGATACGCGGTCTTTTGTCCGCCGGGGAACGATCGCCTTGAAGCTGGGAGACCCTGAACCGGACACCGGCACCGGCACCGTCACGGGCATTATCTGAAGAAAAGAAAACACGACAATGTGAATACTCCGGCACGCTATGGTATTTGGATAACGTTGAACTGGCGAATTACATCTCACAGCGTCGTACTTGTGACATGTGTCAGGTTTTATTTCAATTGTATTATGTTCATAGATACTCATGAGATTAGGTTTTCTTTATGCAGGCTGAAGACGAAGAGTAAGGTGATTTGAAGGCGCGAAACTGGTGGAAGGAGCCCGTGAGGCTCTTAATTGCACTTGTATTTTATGACTTAGTCATTGGTGGCATTGGACAAAATACCTCTAACATGACTACAAAGCATAACCCACACATGCGCAATCTGCACCCACAATCAAAGACCAACTAAAAAAATCCCCAAACGCGCATGTCGACGCAGGATACCGACCCAATCCAAGTACCCCACCACTCACATTGAGTACGATCGGCGGCGGCGGCGGCGGCACTGCCTCCCTCCGGTTCAGCTTGGGAGCGATCTTCTTCAGCTTCGCAGGCGGCGGGCGCTCCGTCGCCGCGGGCGGACGAGGCGCCAGCGGTGACCGCAACACCAACAGATCGCTGATGGAGTATTCTTCGAATGGGTCGAGCAGTTCCGAATCACCGCCACCAGCGGCAGCCGCCACCATCGGCCGCGGTGGCGTCATCGGGGCGGCATATGTTGCTGGCTTCGGAGGCTGCATCGGCTGTGACACAGAGGCGGGAGGTTCTGGAGGAGGCGGAGGCTGAGAAGGCTCCGGCAGTTGCGAAGGTGGTTGAGGCAGTGGCTCGCCTCTAGTCGAATCCGACGGCCGGTCGTCGTTCCCGGCTGGAAGAGACTCTGACACCAACGGTCGGAGTAATCCCTAGCAGCTGCTGCGTCACGTACGCACCCGCCGCGCCACTGTTCGCCGCAACTTGGTCCGTAGCACTGGCCGGTCCCGGTTCCGACTCATTGGAGGCTCGCTCAGCTGCCGGCCCGTCCACCAGCTGCTCCTCACACAGCCCCGACACCGGCCCAGAAGTCAGCACTCCCTGCTCCATTGCCGTTTCCAAATCCACCCGCCAGCGCGTCTCGCTCCACCTCCTCCAACGCGTCTCGCTCGCCCTCCCCCACTGCGTCTCGCTCTCGCTCGCCCTCCCCCAGTGCGTCTCGCTCGCACTCCCCCAGTGCGTCTCGCTCGCCCTCGCCCAACCGAACCGCACTGTCCAGCGCGCCGAGCCGCTCACCACCAGCAGCCGAGAGTTCGAGGAGCGGCGCCTCGCGGCTGAAAAAGTCCACTCCTCGATACGCCTTAGGCATGAGGATCTTGGCACTGCGTCGCCCATTATTGGTGCACACCGCCATCCGCGCAAACCGCTTCTGAAGCGCACACAGCCAGCCCCGCATGGTGTGCAGCGCCAGCAGGTGACCGCGACAACCGCCGCAGACGACGTTCTCGTGCGGGTTCTCACTGGCGGTGAACTCTAAGCCGACCACGTCGCGCACCACATCCGCCATGCTGACGAAGCTGGTGTTGTCGAACAGCGGCGCCAGCGGGTGGCCGGCGGAGGGTCGGCGGCCGCAGACGCCGCAGCACGGTCCGGTGTCGTAGCGCGCCGGCCGCACGGTGGCCGGACGACGCTCGTCAATGACGAGACGCTTCAGACCGGCGCGCTGCCAGCAGCGGAGCGGCCCGCCCGCCTGGCAGAGCTCGGCCTCTTCCTCAGCACCGTCTGTGTCAGAGCCGGGGCCCCAGTCCTCGTCGTGCTCAGAGGGGCAGGACTGCATCGTGTCTCGGAGTCTGGTGGTCGGGATGACGGAAATGTAGGAAGCTGTCACAGCTTGACTTCAGTGGAGTTCATTTTACATCCCCTGGCGAGGTCTGGAATAAAGAGAGGGTAGTACAAAATACTGCCCAGGCTAGCTGAGGTAACAAGTATAACTCATGAGTCATACTTCAACAATGTATTGCTCCGTGTCAACATGGATACACCCTGGCTTCAAAAATATTATCAGTTTTATGAATGCATTCATACATTTTTACTTGGACGTATTTCTGGGATATAAGAGCATTTGCTATGCAGATGTTGTGGTGGTCGTTTGAGGCCTAGGATGCTGTAACTAGCTATTGTGGTTTTATGGCGCCCATACTAGGTACAGTTTGCTGTTTGAACCCTGACTCATAGACAACATCTGATTGTGCAATTTGTTTTCTGAAAGAATGTGGTCAAAAACTGAACATGCTTCAAAGCCTTGATACAGTCCCCTTGGACATTAACCATATATGACCATAGTCACTGTCGCCAAACAACAACAATCCCAGTCAAGGAATCAATAGGAAGTAGGAACTGAGGCACAGACCCTATTTACTCAAATATCCCCCTTAGTCAGGTTGGAAGGTCAGACAGATGTCCTAACTAGTTGGGTTATGAGGGTCGAGGGAGGACAGCAAGTAGTTTAAACACCCACACATTTGTACATAACCTTTCACAATGTTTACTAGTGTTCGATATTGCATCATTCAATAGAGATATGTTCACCATAGGGTTTACAAATGAGATAGCAGTCTGTTAAGGCGATTGGAGGACCATCAAACATGTATTTCTATAACCCCTATATAGTCTATAGGATAAACATGTTTTTGGGTTCTATATACAACAACTTCTGCTGCTTTATCTACTGTGAGACACCATATTCTGTGGATGTAATTCACAGATATATTCTGTTTGCATACAGAAACAATGCTTTCCAGTGGAATGGGATGCAAACTAACCCAGAAGAATTGTGTTTTAACTGATACTTCTGAGAATTAGCCTCCCACATGAAATAAATGATAGCATAAATTGATTCAGGCAATACAATTGCAAAAGTAGGTAATATATGAGATGCTTGAATGTACAATATAGCATGAAATCAAACCAATCATGGCACTTTGGTTAGATTTTGACCTTTCAACCCTCGCCCTATGGGGGATCCTAAAATGGTCCCTCATGAGGATTTTCTTGAATAATTGTTTACAAATAGGACGCATCTAGCTGAAATTTTCAGTAGCTGAGTTTACAACAATTATACATAAACTCTTCAAATTTGAAGTGTACACAACTATTGGATCGTGACCTATGACCTTTTTGTCAAGGTCATGTGACATGTCAGATCACAACCATTGACCTGATACCAAAGGTCACCAGTTGACCTACAAATTGGGATGCCATTGAATTTCCCTTATGACAGGCAACACTCATTATCGTTTACAGTATCTCTATATCTCTCTCTGTTCGGAAGTTATACAAAGAGCTATACTTATACTATTGTTTTAATTGGTCGATCTTAATTCTTAGGTCATTCACTTGACCTGGAAGGTCACCCGTTGACCTGAAGCCTAAAAATCACATGCTGTTAGATTCCTCTCATGACAGGCAACATGCTGTTTTTTACTGCATTGATCTGCGTTGCTTGGTTTGAAAGTTAACAGGGCGGTCTTTTAAGGACCCCTCCTCCATAGGGCAAAGGTGAGAAAAGATTCCTGTAGGGTGAGGGTTAAGGACACTGGACACATGAATAAATTGAATGTACATAAGCAAATTATGAACTCACAATTTATGATCAAAATGTAGCAGGTTAATTTTCTGAAAATGCAAGATAAATTCTAGTTAGCTAAGCATGTGGCATATATTTTGTACTTGAACTTGGTTTAGCACATGCACAACACCAATATGGTAAAAAAATTGATTCTTTCCATGCAATGCCTGCCCGATGTGCGCAATTTTAAAATAATACAATTTTAGAGGGGATGCAACCATGTTTGCTGTGGCTGGGGCTGCATCCCCCTCCATCCTCCCATTCTTAACGCCCATGGACGGTTGAAAACACAATGTCAGTAAAATGTTACTGAGTCCAACACCTGTTTCATGCATTCATTTTAATTTTGTATAGCTTTTAAGCGCCAATTTCAAATCTGATATCCACCCATTTCCCATTTGATTTGAGGGGCAAATGAGTCATAAGCTAACCATTGCAAAAATGGAGAGAAGCAGCAGATGTCAGATGTGCAGATGTGTATTTTTGTCCGCGATCATCTCCATGTCACTGAGGTTACCTTCACAGGTTGTCATTTCCAGGAGCAGATGTGGCTCGAGCTGCACTTGTCTGGTGCGGACAAATTGCTGGTCGGTTGTATATACCGCAGTCCGTCTGGCGATGAGAGGCCAAAGACAGAAGAACTAATAGCCTCTCATGAAACATGCATGTAATGTGGGCTACTCCCCACCTGCTATCGTGCGGAATTTTAACATGCCGTGCCATAATTGACCTGGGGAAATCGTGTTTCTCTGGACTGACCAGACAACCACGTCTCCCACAGACCTCATGAGCCGTCAAGCCATGCCTGCCGTCTCTACCAGCACGTTACGCAGCCTACCAGCCATATAGGTTGGAAAACACAACTAGCGTATTGTATCTTGATAATGACAATTGGAGGATGGGATGGTGCAGGCCTTTGGAATCCCATCCGGGCCTTGGAAACAGCGATCTGTCATCCTGAGGTCTGTCCTGGCTTGTATACAACCGCAGTACTTGTAAGCGGCAAAAATCACCTGAATTAACAATAGAGTAGATCATCACAAAACTGAACGAGATGATCTCGATCCCATTGACTGGAGAGTCAGCCGCTCCTGCGCGATATAGACGGTAAACTTACACCGCCGAGTTCCTAACTCCCCATAGAGATCTCACTCGTCGCTGCGTTGCCTCATGTCGTCTTAAGTCGCAAGAAGATAAATATACATGAATGTTGCCGCGCTAAGACTAAGAAAGAAAGAATCGATGCTGTCGGCAGCATCACGCTCGCCTCAAGGACGTAATTGACACGTCGCTTCAAACGCGTTAGAACGACCTCGCCAGATCTGTCCGACAGCGTGTCGCCAAGGCAGTTTGAGGAGGGGCTAGTCCGGGACTTGGGCAAAAATCCGAAGCCGTTCTGGCGGTACGCAAATTCTCGTCTAAAAACAAAATCACGAGTCGAGGACCTGAAGGACGCTGACGGCGTAGCTCGTGTCTGATTGGTCAGGAGAAGGCAACGCTGCTAAACAGATTCTTCTGCAGTGTGTTCACCTCTGAGGCCGTGGAGCGTGTACCGATGTTGCCGAGGCGCTACACTGGTCCTGATCTCGAAGAGGTAGAGGTCTCTGTGGCGGAAGTGGAGAGAAGGCTGGCGGGTCTTAGGCCTTTTGGAGCCCCCGGTCCGGACGGAGATACCACTACCGCGCATGCTGAAGGAGACTGTGCGATCAGCTGCAGCGCCTACTAGCAAACTTTCCAGCAGTACACATGGGTCAGTGGGCGTTCTCCACGTCAGACTGGAAGCTAGGACAAAATAGTTGGCCCATCCACAAAAAGGGAAGCAAGCAGTTACCATCTAACTACCGAACCAGTTAGTTTTAAACTTCAGTCTTCCTGCAAACGTGTGGAGTCAATCGTTCGCGATGCTGTTATTGGCCTCATCTGACGGACATGAAGTCTGAATGATGCACAGCATGCTTCAGGCGAGGCGCTCATGTGCGTCTCAAGCTTTCTGACAGGCTCTTGAACGACTTGAGACCAGAAAGGCTAAGGAGAATGGGTTGAGCAAGTTGACGTAGCTAATCTCGACTTTAGAATATGAGGCCTTCGGACAAGCCGTCCCGCATCCCCCGCCGACTTTGCAGAAAACTCTGGGCATATGGACGTGGATCAGGCATGTCACCGCAGCTGTAGGGACGGCCGCCTCCTGGAGTGGATCGAGACTTCCTGATTGGCAGACAGCAGCGTGTGGTCGGGATGACACTCCTCGAGCTGGGAGCCAGTCAGAGTGGGTTCCCAAGGTTCTGGCTGGGGTCCTCTCCTCTTTGTTCTGTATTGTGAACGACTTTGCCGAGGTGTTCGCTTTAAAAGCCGATGCTCTCGCCGACGACACGAAATTTCTTCTCTCCAATGATGTCGGCTTCGGCTCTTGCAGGACGGTCTGGAGTGCGTTGGCGCGTTGGTCCGAACATGGCTGATGCCTTTCAATGAATCAAAGTGTGAGATGCTTTCACATCGTTCTGAAGCTCCCCCAAACCACTCATACGTTATGAGAGATACTCGTCTGGAAGTGGCTCAAGGTGGTACGTGACCTCGGAATTCATGTGGAGACGACAAATAAAATCAGAAGCAGGCAGCGGAAAAGCGGTCACAAAAGGCATCCAGAGTCATGGCTGTTATCAAGCACGTTTTTGAAACACATTGACACGACAACACTCCCACTTTCTGTTCAAGATTAGCTGAGCCCACCTAGAGTATGCAAACACGGTGTGGGGGCCCGTACAAAACCGAGCAGATCAGAAGTTGGTCGAAAGAGGTTCCAAAAGACGCACCACGAAGCTGTTGTCCCTGGTCTCTGTGACGTTCCCTATCCAGAGAGGCTGCGATCGCTTGGACTACCATCACTGTACCACAAAGGAGAGGAGAGGACCGTGATATGCTATTCCAGATGTTTCACTCTGGCATCGACTTGGATCCTGATGTCTCTTTTCAGTTGCCTGCAAACTGCAACCATAGGGCCCATCAATGGAAACTGCAGAAGCCCCACGCCACAACAGAGCCCGACGCAACTCGTTTGCATGTTTGAGTCATTTAACGACTGGAATTCTCTGCCGCATGCACGTGGTCTTCTGCTGTGACAGTGAATCAATTTAAGGCAAAAATGATAAGCACTGGGCACATGTATGTACGATGTGCCAACTCAGATGATGAGACAGTGAACTTGGAAACGGAGTCGATTTTAACGGGTCCCACAGGTCAAATTGTGACCTATCCTGCTATCATTATATGAATATGTAATTGAATTGAATATGTCATATGATTTGATTTGATGTAGATATTGCCCCACAAATTGAGTATCAGGTTAAAATCAGCACACTTTAGCCCTTTAACAGTGCAAAATGTAAGCATAAGCTTGCAATTGGATTGGACTCCAGGTTGAGGTGAAAGTTTGAAGGAAAAATTATGCACACTGCCTTTCAGTCTTTGGGGCTACAGCACAGCCCAAGAGGCTAGATCTAATCCTCCTTGACCTTACCCAGCAATAATGAAGCCGCATAAAACAACACAGGAATACGCCTGAAGTAATGCACCAACTGGCTAATTAGTAAATTAATTAAATGTTAATTTGCGGATTCAGGTAGATTACGTCAAGGCCATCACCACATATGAAAAGCTTACGTTGGATTTCACAATCGTTGTTGTTGTTGAGGAGTTCGGGCGCGTAGCTGCAGGGCTCAAGCGTCCAACAGGATTTCACAATCACAATATTTATCTTCAAAAACGTCTGCGTCATGTTTGAAGCAAGTGCGCTTGTTTGCCTGTAATCTGGTAGCATTAAGGAAACCTGCTGCCATTTCCACCAACGTAGGTAAGAAAAGAGAATAATATTATTGATCATACACAAGTTATCCCAAGAGTTCAGTCGCGGTCAAGGACTCAAGGGCGTGGCTAGGGGCCTAGGAGGCCATGGTCCCTCCTGGATGGTAACCGAGGTAGGCCTGAATGGGCCCCAGGGGCGGATACAGGGGGCGGCGGGGGCGGCCGCCCCCCTCTGTGACCGCCGCGCCGAAGGCGCGGAAGGGTCTCGTAAACAGACTTTTCCGCACCTAAGGCGCTAAAATACTAAATAGGCCTGCCTGGTTCAATATCTAACGTTTGCTGCACGGCCAGATGCCGCCCTTATATCATGGCCATGTGTCGCCCCCTAGCCATATGCCGCCCTATGGCCAGACCGTGACGCGCCCCTCCGGTCAGTGGCCGCGCCCCTCCGCTAAAATGACGCCCTAAGTCTCTGACCAATGACGGGCGCCCCTCTGACCAGTTGTACGCGCCTCTCTGAGCTAGTACGGCGCCCATCGGACGGCGACCCCGCCGAGATAAGGAACGGCGCCCCTCCGCTCAGTGACTGCGCCCTCCAGCCAATGATGGCGCCCCGGCAGTAACAGCGCCCTCTGGCGTGACGTCGTCCCCTCTGGCCAGTGAAGGCGCCCCTTCGTACTAGTGACCAGGCACGTAGCCAGGATTTGTCAGCGGGGGGCACGTTCGGAAAAAAAATCCGATTTTGGTCCGTAAAATCTCATTTCTAAAAAATCACATTTTTGCTCGTCCTCAGCCATATATGCGCTGACCGGGTAGGGTCGGTTTCAGGAATCTCATTTCTATATATTGAATCTATTTTCGCCTCAGGGGGGGGCCATGGCCCCCGTGCCCCCCCCCCCTTGGCTACGTCCCTGCTAGTGACAGTGCCTATCTGACCAGTGATCACACTCTTGTGCCCAGTGACGGCAGCCCTGTGACCATATTTACATTTTTACCATACATTACACCGACATACTTACATTTAAGTGCCTTCAAGTAATTCATTATAATTTGTGTAAATTCCTATTTTTAGAAAATGCAAACTACTAATGAGTAAGCATAGTGAAATTTTCATTTTTGCAGTATTTTGTTGTTATTAATTCACATTTGTCGCCTCTGTAGGCACATGACGGCAAAAAGTCGTATGAGCCGTTTAAATCGCCTGAGCAGGCTAAACACCATTTTAAACCTGATTTTTCTATATCAACTGATTTCTCGTGAACGTTGCTTCAATTCCTGGCGGTTGCATTTTGGATCTTCATTCGACGACAGACCTAAGTTCTTTTTCACCCACCGCGATACACACCTCATGATTAGAAATAATTGATTGGCAAGGACAAATCATCGAAGTAAACTAAGTCGAAGTGGCACGACTTATGAAGTCATTACCACCGGTGGTTCACGAAAATGCACCTGCAAAAATACTTTGCCTATATGCTGCCCAAAACATATAGCCGGAGTCGGAGTCGGTAAAATTTTACCGACTCCGACTCCGACTCCGCAGCCCTGCCTGAGGGGACCTCAGTCGGTCTGAGGGGTTCTTGGTCGGCTTGAGCTTGGCCTTTGTCGACCTGGTGCCCCGCTGTTGGTACCTCTCGCAGCTGTCTCGTTACATAAGCGCTCTGTGGTGGGTGGTATTAGCGTCTTACGACGACGCGACCGTTAGGCCATGCATCGTCGGGGTCGTTCAGGCAGAGCCTAGCAGAGAGGCTGGATGGCAGCAGCGCTCTCAAATCTGTCCCCATACTGTGGACTGTGGAGTGTCTGAAGTTCCTCTGCAAGCCTGCCAGACCATCAATAGCATCCAAATTTAGCGCAGATGTTGTTATGGTGCGTGTTATTGTTTTGTTTTTTTGGGGGGCGCTTAAGCTCATTGAGGCTATCAAGCGCCCTTAGATGTTGTTATGGAATCGCTTCTCTCGTAAGCTTGTGTCTTGAGCGTACCTCGCTCGGACCAAACAACCCATCCGGCACCAGTCAACTCACAATTGAAATGTTTGCATGTATTTGGTTACCAGTCCATAGTACACATGTTACTTCACTTCGAAGTATAAATATAGGACATGTATCCATGATAACGCTCACCATTGTCGCACCACTGCCATGCAATCCACCGTGGGCGTCATTTACATAAATGAGATGACCAAGGTGAGGATGTCTTTGTACTAAAATACTACAACAGTAGCTCTGCGCGTCTGTGTTGTTATCCATAAGCACCATTATACCCAAAATGGCGTTCGTGGTGAAACACGCCTCTAAAAACAATGGAACATGGGATGAGAGTACAGGAGGGGAGCGCGCCCTCTTGGCGACGCTCGCACAGTCTCCCGGTTGCGACTAGCCTACACACCGATATATAGTGGCGCAATGGTGCGCACCTCGTACCCGGTCCTTACACAGCACTCGGAGGACCACGGCCGACAATGCCCGGCGCCGGGTCAGGGTACATATGCACCAATAAAACACGTACGGAACACAGCTGCGCCGTCAAAATATGCAACCTTGCTTCCGTCAAGGCGCGGGCACGCGGGGCGACGCGGCGCGGACCGGGCACGAACCATAGTTTACAAAAGTATCCGCTAGGGGTGCGAGCATCACATGCCGTGCACGGACGGCGCCGACTCGGTCTCGGAGCTTCGGTCGTCGGATGGCGTGGCGAGACTCGAGCTGACGGAGTGCGGCGGCTTCAGCACCCGCAGGTCGAGCGCGTCGTCTGAGCGTGACTGTGACTGCGTCCCGCCGGTGACAGGTGGCGTGGCGGGACTGGCGGGACGGCTTCCCGAGCGACCCGACGGAAGGTGCGGCTCCTGGTGGCGCCGCATGTGTTTCCTGTAACGGAGAGACGGCGATCGTCAGAATAATCCACAACCGCTACAGATCTGCAGCGTACTCCAATACGCTGCGCAATGTTTACAATCTGAACCACTCAGCGTCATAAGGGCGGGCAAGAAATGAAGACTTCAACGGCATAAACACTTCGAAACACTACCACACAACACAGCTCTCAAATCGGCCACCGTGCCGCGGGACGCAGCTGAGACACGCACAATATCGACGCCGACCAGAAACGAATGCGCAGCGGCGTTCCGCCAGTTGTCTCAGCCGAGATCGACCCAGCCCCGGGCGGCTGTATCGGGGCGGATACCGGGGCGGATACCGGGGCGGATACCGGGGCGGATACCGGGGCGGACACCGGGGCGGATACCGGGGCGGATACCGGGGCGGATACCGTGAGCGGGAGAGAGAGCAACAGGTGGCGCATCGATCGCCGGAGGGATGCAGTGCGTGTGCGGCCGGTGCGGGCCGCAGGACGGGGAAGGGCATAGCAGAAGGGGAGGGTACTCACGTCAGGTGGTCGCTGCGCATGAACCGCTTCTCGCAGACGGAGCAGGCGAAGTTCTTCTCGCCAGTGTGTGTGCGCGTGTGTCGGACCAGTTCGTCGGAGCGCGCGAACCGCTTCACGCAGCCCTTCCAGTGGCACGCGAACGGCTTCTCGCCTGGAGAAGAACAGGAGGGTCGGGGTCAGCCACCAGCCGGATCCGGGACACGTGATACGCGGATACAGGCACACGATACACGGGTACAGGGACACACGATACACGGGTACACGGACACACGATACACGGACACACGATATACGGGTACACGGATACACGGCACGAGAACAACACTGCCAACATCGCCACGCACTCTTACCAACTCTCGGACCGCTCCGTTAATCCAACATAGATTAGGAACGCGAGCAACAGGGCGTTAGCCACAGGACCGGCCAACTTAACCACCGTACCGGCCGGTTTAATTAACCCGGCGGCTCACAGGATGCATCGGTGAGGGTTCACAACTCGGATATCTTCCGACCTAGGGCGGCGCCATTGCATCCCAGATCCACAACCACCACGAATCGTCCACCACAGTTCCGGGAATCAGTTCCGGGGATCGGCACAGAGCCGGGCCGACACGTCACCGTCCGTTCCACGAACCGGGCCCGCCGGCCGTGAGTGTCAACACAACACTGACCCTGAATCGACCGTTCCAGTGCGTCACACAACGTGTCGCAACTCCCGCCAGCTGCTGCTGCAGGCAGCAGGCGCTGCTATGCAGTCGTGCCTTCCAGTCGTTTGCGGCGTGACGACAGCATAGCAACCGTCATCACAACCGATTTCGCTCATTCATCGTCGTCGACGGTGCCGCGGAAACGTTTGATTGAGGATGTAAACACGGGGTGGGAGAACGGTCGGTCGAACGGCCGTCAGGACCACCCGTGAACACAGAGGACTAGACGAGTCTAAACGTGTTTACACGAGGACTAGGCGAGTCTACGAAGACTAGTCGAGTCGGTGAGGACTAAACGAGTCAGTGAGGACTAAACGAGTTTACTATGATTTAGCCTCGGCTGATAAGTATAATATTTATGTAGCTGAAGTAAGTCTGATGTCTTCAGACAGCCTCTGCAGGGTATACAGATCTCTCGCCAGTTCGGGTCCAGCGCGCGGGTCCCCAGCTCGCCGCTGTCGCTCATACCAGACAAACCCGTCTTTGTCACCGGCCGTGCTCGTCCCGCCCAGCTTTGTTCCGACTCTGCAGCGGCTTAGTACCGTTTTGCCGCCTTTGCAGGCGTCGTGACAAACCGGCGACTAGACAGTGACACCAGACCGGACACTGACCAGTGACCAGTGACCAGTGGACCAGTGACCAGTGACCAGTAACCAGTGGTAACAACTGACAACTTGACAACTGACAACTTGACAACTGACCACTGACCACTGACCACTAGACCACTGACCACTGACCAGTGAACCAGATGACTAGTGACTAAGTGCACTGTGACTAGTGACTAGTGACTAGTGACTAGTGACTAGTGACTAGTGACTAGTGACCAGTGACCAGTGACCAGTGACCACTGACCACTGACCACTGACAAGTGACCACTGACCAGTGACCAGTGACGGCGGAGACCGGCTCCGGTAGTGACAGCGGGGAGTGGCTTCGGTGTGCCCCGGCGCGACGGGGAGTGACGTGGAGTCACCGTTGATTGCAGAGAGCCGCAACTAGCCTAACCAGAGCGACATACGGACCGGGCAACTGTGATATCACCATTGATCGCGGCTCGGGCACGTGTCAGGAGTCATCCAGCGCCGCGCCCGACCCCTCTCTTTCTCTCTCTCTCTCTTTCTTTCTCTCTCTCTATATCCTCTCTCTCCCCGGAGCGGTCGGATCGACCGGGAGAGCGAACCGGGAGAGTGAGTCAGGGGAGCGACACGGAGCGAGACCGAGCCGAGCGGGAACGCCGCAGAGACGAGGAATCGCGCCGGGAACGAGACAGCAGCAGGGGAAGACAGCTACAGCAGGCCGCGAGACAGGCAGCAGGACATTATGACAACTGTGCTGGAAACGGAGGAGACAGAAACGAGGAGCACAGAAACTACTTATCACGTGGGCGGGATTTGGGAAGATTTCGGAAGCGTCGCAGTGGCGGTCAGAGTACCGCTACACCACGAATAGCACCAGGACGCAACACTAAGAATGTTGTGGGCGTCCTGCAGGCAGCCCAGACGGCTACGAAGGCAGAAAGGCAGCCCGTAGGCGGCTGCAGACGAGCCGAGGGCGTTCCGTGGGCAGTCCGTGGGCGGCCATGTACGCAGCTGACAGCGCCACGCACTGGTCGGCCACGTGTGACCCTGCTGCCACCCTATCGACCGGCCCGGCTCGGCGGCCGGTGACGGCGGACGTTCACCGCGTGGCCGAGCACGTGGCCGTCGGTCGACCGGGCGGGCGGGGGCGGGGCGTGGCGGCGGGCAGGTGGGCGGCGGCGGAGGCAGGTGCTGAGCGCGCCGGCCGCGCGGCAGCTGCCGCCCAGGCCAGCAGCCGGCAGGTGTAGCCGCTGGCGCCGCTACCGCCGCCACCGCCCCTACAGCAGCTCCGCCCGGGAACAGGCCGCCACGCCACCCGCCACCTCCCTGTGAAACCTGGCCAGACGGGCGGCGGACCGCTGCGGCCTCGATCCCGGGACCGTATCACCACCCAGGATACGGTCCCGGGATCCCGACCCCGCCCCGCCGTCCGACCAGGTGGAGAGGGAGGCTGGGTGCCGGCGAGGCGAGGGTGAGGGTGAGGGGCGGGCCGCCGTGGCTGGCGGGGGCGGCACCCCTGGCCGCCGCCGCCGCGGACCCAGATCCGGTCTCCGTGTCCCGAGCAAACAGGCGACTCAGCATACCACAGCCCGCGCAGTACTGCCACAGATGCGCAGCGGACCGGGCTGGACGCGCTGCGATCCGGCCGGACTGGAATGACGCAGTCCTATACAATAGCTATGTCACAGCTGTGTCGCAGCGCGCGGCGCGTCATAGATCGCTAGCCGCAGTGTATGCCTCTGTGAGCAGTGTAGTATGCGTCTGCGAGCGACGCCGTGCGATCCAATGCGGCACCGCTGGAGAGTCCTTCACCGCCACGGCGGAACGTCAGCTGATGGCACGCTCCCGCGATCGATGCGTTGCCGACAAAAGAAAAGAAATCGACTATCAATATTTAGAGCAGTGTGCGTGACATGCACGACAAAGGACGCTCGGTCCCGCCTGGACAAAGCCGCTCCACGTGGCTTCAGCTGGCTTCGCGTGTCATAACACGGCGGACAGCGGGCGACCGAAGGCAGCCGGTCTTTGTGATCAGCCTGCCCGGTGGAATGGCCTCGACATGGCGGGAAACGACATGGTTGGCTAAGAGCTGAGTCAGCTCAGTCATCTGAGCGGGGCTCAGTCAGCTGAGCAGCGTTAGCGCGGAACTTAAGCATTGTCGCAACTCTGATCCAGGTCAGAGTGCATTCAGGCTGCAGGAGCTGACTGTGGTCTCATTGAGCTGGTAGCACCCCGCAGCAGCTGGACGTGGTGAACCACACCCGCTGGCGTGCGACTGACTGAGTCTGCTCCCGCTCACTCCCCACCGGACACAGTCACCTCACAAAAACACACGGCAGAGCCAGAAAAACCGCTCAGCGATCTGGAGCAGGGCCCATCGACCAGCGGCCCCACCCTGCCTTCCCCGCCGCCGCTGCTGCCGCCGCAACCACGGCGCGGCGGTACCGGGATGCCGCCGCCGCCGCCGCCGCCGCCGCCGCCCGCTACCTCCTCTACCGGACGGCGCGGATAACGGACAAGCGGACGGACGGACGGACGGACGGACAAACTCGGCCGCAGCTGGACCGGTGCTTTTCCCGGCCGGGTCGGGCCGGGCCGGAACGGGCCGGTACGCTGTTGCATCACCTCCACCGGAGCAGCCAGCCGCAGCAGACCTCGCTGGCCGCTGCCGCCCCTCACAGGAGGTCTTACCAGCCGCGCACCGCGGGCCGGCGAGGCCACGCGCCACAGCACCGCGCGGCGCCGCTTTCAAACCGAGCGCGCTAGCAGCCGCCGGAAAGAAAGTGCCGCCCACCTGGCGCCGAGGGCCAGCGGCGGTAAGGTGACCCGGACTGGAGAGCCGGACGCAAGGACTGTCCGACTACCCATCTAGAATCGTCACTCCATCAGGCAGCGGTTTAAAGCGCCACGCCCATGGTTGGTGTCAGGGAGTCGGAAACTCAGGGGATGAACAAACGTACGAGGTCACTCCCACTCGTCCGCGGTAGTAAAGCGCTGATGCTACCAGCTCCCGCCGTTTCTCGTCGTTTCCCGCCATTTCAGCATTACAGTCCAGTTCGGCGCTGGCTATGAGTCGCTGTGGGTGACGGGCGCGGAGAAGTGGTGGTCAAGAGAGCGACCTCGCCGCACACATCACAACTGCCTGAGCACCCGCCCACACACACAACGCCGGCCTGGAACACAGCAGGACCCTCTGCAGGCCGACTTCGGCCAGGTTATCGGCCGCGCCGAGGGCAGCCGGCGCATCTTCAAGGGCGTGCCGCCCGCCAGTCGGCCGCCGCCTTCCGGCCACTGCGCCGCGGCACGCCGCGCTGCGCCGTCCCTCGCCGCTCCGCAGTCGTCTCCCGTGCGACAGGCATTTCCGCGCCGGCGGCGGCGCTGACTCACGCGTCATCCTGCCCCGGACAGAGGTGGAGCGACCACCGCTGCGCCGGCTCCCGAGACTGCCTTCCCACGACATCCCACCGCCTCGGAGAGAGACCCTGAGGAGCCGGCGGGCCTTGAGGGAGGGTGGGACGGGGTTATGGGATCGCTCTGGGCCGACTACTGAGGGTGGGGCAGCGTCTGACGGGCGGTGATGCCCTGACCACAGCCACCGGCCGTCAGAAGCCACGCCCACTGCCGAGTCCACTAAACACGCCAACCGGAAACGTATTGTGATAACTTATGCCAGCTGTTAGCTGCCGGTGGAGGGCTTTGTTTAGCCCTATCGATAAGCGAAAAGCACTCATATTGGGCGCAATGACTGAAGGATATCTAACATCAGCAATCGACGGTATTATATAAGTGAGCCGCTTATTTGTTTATTGGGGTTTTAGGGCGCGCCGACACGTCAGGTCAATTTGCGCCCATATATAAGCAAGCTGTTTCAGCAATAATCCATCAGCAAACAACCTCACCCATAGGCCATAATTCACGAGACGAAACCGACCGTGCTTATCATTGGTCAGTTAGCTTAAGTCCTGGGATGCCTAACTTCTCGCTGCGACTTTAAATCGGCGCTGCAATAGTACCAGCTCCGTGTCGGCGCGTCAGTGACCGTCAGTGTCAGGCAGTGCCGGCTGGCCGGCGGTGGAGCTGCGTCGGCTGTCCGGCCGGCGCTGCAGCTGCTCTCTCGAGGTCAGCGCGCCCGGTTCGAGCGAGCCGCGCGGACAAAGAGCAGAGCCCGGTGCCAGCCAGCTGCAGGGCCGCTCCTGCCGCGCCGAGCTGGGGCTAGTCCCGTGCGAAGCGCGGCCACTCAGTCAGTCAGCCGGGCTCAGACAGCCACACGGAGCCGCGCTCAGCTGACTGGTCACAGTCGCCTCTGTTGATCTGTTGATCCGCTGATCCGCTGATCCGCTGATCTGCTGATCTGACTGGCAGCGCACCCTGCAGAGGCGGCACTGCACGGCCTCCGCGACCGACCGTCACGGCGCCACGCCGTCACCGTCACCCCCCCCCCCCCCCCGCGCGCGTACGCCGCCGCGAGCAGGGGGCGGGAACCCGGAATCAGAAAACCGTCGCCCTCCCCTGCAGCTCAGCTCAGCTCAGCGACCGGATCTGTCACGCTCTGAGTAGTGTGTACAGTGTACACTGTACACTGTACAGTGTACACTGTACACCGCTCACTCCACGTCAGCTCGTAAGCAGCGGGCCACGTCAGCCCCGTACGGTGCGGGCCACGTCATCCGGTCGAGTGTTTCCCGCCGTACGTCATTGATCCGCGTACGTGACGGCGTCAGTGACGTCAGGAGAGCGTGGCAATGACGCGTCCGGAGAGCGTGGCGGTCCGAAGCTCGCCGCACCGCGCCACGCCACGTCGGGCCTCAACAGGACGCGAGCCCGCCCACCCCTGCGGCCGGTCACCCCGCCCATCCCCGCGGCTGGCCTCTTGACAGTCACGGAGTTCGGGCGCCCGCCCAGCCCGCCCGGCCCTCGGGCGCCCTACACGGCGCAGCGGAGCGCTCCAAATGATGAAGAGCGAAGCCAAGAAGCCCGCATCTCTACTGAAGCCCCTGTCTATCCGAGTCATCCAACTACGTCGCGCTCGCATCTCGCTAGTCTCACAGCGCGCGTCACAAGATAGGAGAACCGATATGTGTATCCGCCGCGGAAAAAAAGCCAATTAAAATGGTGACTGAATTATTTGCGTGATAATTCAGATTTTTTTCCTCAAATGAATCCGAAATCAGACTGGCTGTGTAAGCAGGCCAGCGTGCGCAAGACGGCGGGTCCACCTTCTTGAGTTTCTAGTAAGGGATCGTGTCGGTTATACCGATGGTCGTTCCAGGAACACAACTGAGCGCCGGCCATCGTGGCGCCTTATACTACGGCAGCTCATGGCCGTCTGCTCCTGGCTACTCCGGTACCTTGGTCTCTCTGCGCAGTTACCCCTGCTAGCCTACTTGTTTGAAGATGCGGCCACCTGGGCGAAAATACAAGGCGCCCGCTGTGCTGCATAAAGCTCGAATCACGCACAGCAATACTGTGCCATTTAAAGTAGGTATTCGTCACCTGCAATTACGATATGTTTTTTAGAGACCTCATGAACGGCAGCCGTAGTGCTGGCTGCAGCTACGCACGCAGCCTCGCTTCCAAAAACGTTGTCCGGCCCTCACCAGCGGCGTCTTAGCGTGTCCGTGCTCTGGTCCGCGGCTTGTGAAGTCTCGTGGGATTATGTGGTCTCAGCAACTCGTCATTGCCCTGTGCGGCGCTGCGCCGCCCTGTGCCACACTCAGCAACCTCAGCTCCGGCACAGCGCCCCCCCCCGTGACTGCGCGCAACCGGCAGATTCGGGGCAGGTGGGGTTTCTGTGGGAGTGGGGAGGGACAGATTCAACCATTTGTACTGCGAGCCCTGGCGAACGTTCAGGACACCCGCCCTGAACGCTACGCCATAGCTACAGAACGTGGTTTATAAAAATGTTTCTATAGAAGATTTAAACATCAAGAATTCACTCAGTGGCGCTAGTCAGGTTCTCACCGAAGCACAACGCTCGGGAAAAGCTCCTACGCCTGACGAGAAGTCTATCGAGGATGTCCTGTGCCTGGCGACCAAAGATAAAACGAAGGAACATTGCGAGCGTGGACTGACAACGGCGAGCGGTGGTTATCTGGTGTCTGTGCAACGCTCTCAGAGTCGAGCCTCTAGTGACACTCCGTTTGCGCCCAAGTCTTATAGGCCGTCATCCTCGTGCGGGTTCCGGTACATCATAGGGACTGAACTGGCACACGGTCTGCGTCAGCTCAGCCCAAAATACAGCCCAATCAGCGATTGGAGTTACGCGGGAGTACTGCGATCACGCCGCGCGTCCCACTCGAGCTAGACTGGAGGTGATTCAGAACCGGGAACAGCTGCCCGGACCTGGAATCCTGTAAGAACCGGTAAAACGTAACCAGTGTAAGAGGCCCGGGTGTGTTCTTGAAAAATGTGATAAGCTGTCACAAGTAACTAATTTCCGACTATGCGCCACAACTTGGGCTTATTCTCAACTCAAAACCTTAATGGTTAAAGCGTGCAACTGTACATCAGGCGCCCCTTACTGCGCGAATATTATAAATAAACGGTCCATATGCTCAGGTCAGAGTCAGGTCAAAGGGTCAAATGGGTAGGTTATTAGTTTTTGAGCCCATACTTCCCAAAATACCAAAGCCGGTGCAAAAATGTTGACTGGCCGCAAAGCCTTGCCCCCGGCCGCGCTGACGTAGTTTTCCCTGACAACCGACCGCTCTCGGGCGGTAGACAGTCAACACGGCCAGCACGGCCGGTACGGTCAGCACGGCCGGTACGGTCAGCACGGCAGGTACGGTCAACACGGCCGGTACGGTCAAAACGGACGTCACGGTCAACACGGCCAGTACGGTCAACACGGCCGGCACGGTCAACACGGCCGGCACGGTCAACACGGCCGGCACGGTCAACACGGGAACAAGGGCAGAAAGGCGGGAGTGGATCATTGAGGCGACAAGAAGCGTCGGGGTCGAAAAACGCCGCCCATCGCCGGCGGCGCGGGGCGGCAGTCTTTGTTCCGCGGCCAGCCCCCCTGACCTGGGGGCGGGGGACGGGCATCTCGGCGGCTCGGCCAGGACAAAGAGCTAGGCGCGAGGCCGGGGGCGGTGACAGCGCCGTGGCGACGCACTGCGCACCTGAGGAGCTGGACCACGTGTCGCGACACGTCCCGACCACGTGCCGCCGACCGACCCCGGCCGGCCCGACCGACGCACCACGCCGCTACTGCGACGTTCTCCGTTCGTCGGCAGCGACACGTGGGAGATCCCAGCAGCATCGATTCGCAGGAAACTGAAGCGAGTGTTGGAGCAGAAATCGGCGCTCAGTTGGTAATGATAACTGAGGCCGTGGGCGCGCTGCGTCGTAGCCGCACCAGGCTACGTAAGGCCACGTCGTACCACGTCGTACCGCGTCGCGCCACGCCGCGCCACGTCGGGTCCGCCAAGATGCGCCACGCGGCCCACTGACCACTGTTGATGTTATGCCGGGGCAGCCCGAGGTCGGCAAACCGCAGCGAACACGGCGGCTGGCAGACTGCCGACCCAGCTGTCACCTCGGCGTGCACTATAAGCAGCGAGCACGCCTCTCCGGCCGTGCTCGCAGGCCGTGCACTGAACTGACCCTGCCGTGCACCCAATGACCCTGTGCAGTGCACGACGTAGCCTCGTGGAGTTCCCGGAGAGAGGCTCCCCGCAGACAGCGACTAGCGGTAGATACAGGGTGTGGGGCCCACGCGGCGGGCAGACACGCTACCTCCATGCGTCAGTGGTCACTGACAAAGGCGGAGAAGACCGCGCCGGCCGGACGGCTCGTTACTAAGGGAGCTCAGCGTGGTGACTTGGCATGTGAAAATGTACTGTAGTTGGTGCTCTAGACAGGAGAGGTGCGGGGTGCTGTCTGGTAGATAGGGGCGACACGTGCCAGCTGGTGACCTCGACGGTGTGGCTGACCCGAGCCGGGCTGGCCCATGTGCGCCGCAGCGGCTCGTGACGTCACAAAGCCCCGCCCGACTCCGCCCCAGGTAAACAGCCTCGTCGGCGACGACGTGACCTTGACCGAATCGACCGGCCGCCCCCGGCCGCCGGCCGACCGACGAACAAAACCGCGCACAAAAACACCAGCCGACAAAACATATGTTGCGCAAGTGGGCGGCGCTTGGTGCGGGTCGGCGCGGCCGCGTGGTCGGCGTGGTCGGCGTGGTCGGCGTGACCGGCGAGGGGGCGGCGTCCATCTGACGGTCACGTGACCCCACGTGGCGGCCGGACGGCAGGAAGGCCCATGTAACGCCGACAGGGTGCCTTCCGGGAAGGAGCAGCACTTCCCGACACCGCCGGCTCAGCGCCGCGGACAGATCACCGGCTGAGCTGACCACTAAACCGGCGGGCATCACGGCATCGCAGGCACCGCGGCGGCGGAATGTGACCAAGCCACCCACCGCGGCACCGGAGCGGCACCGGAGCTGTCCGCTGGCCGCCGCTCGGCCAGCCCGGCCTGACAGCACGGCCGCCCGCCAGGTGGCGTCTGCTGTCACTGACAGGCGCGACGCGTCACGACACGGCGCGGCGCGGGTGACAAAACTCGGACAAGGTCACTCTCGGCGCGTCACTGCGGCGCCTCCTCCGGCCAGGAAACGTGGTCCCACGCGGGCCGAAACTCCGGTGCTTCCCGTGCCAGCTCGCTGTGTCCATACGCAACACAGGGACGGCGGCAGTCGTTCCCGGGAGAGCACGGCAGTCGTTCCCGGGAGAGCACAGCCAGCCTCTCACGAAACGAGCGTCATCACCTAGGCGGCCTGGCGAGGGCGGGGCGGCTACTTTCACCATGTGTCGGCACCGACAGCCGGTCGGCGGTGGCGGGGGCGGGGCGGGGGCGGTGGGCGGCGGAGACCCGGTGACGCGCTGTCGCTACCCGCCGCCGGCGCCGACGCCATCAGCCGTGACGTGACGACACACCGGCGACCGCTGGTCGAAGGACCCGGCCTCGCCAGGGCAACCGGGAGGCCAGGGGAAGCCGGGCCCGGCCTCGGCTCGGCTGGGAGAAATGCACATGGCCTCGGAGGGAGGTAGAAATGGGGCACGAGCAGCGGTAATTGTTCCGGCCGGCCGGGGCAAAGTGAAAATGTGTAACCACGCTAGAGCAAGCACGTATTTCCACATTTTTTGTCGTGACAGAAAAAAATGTACTCCAAGAAGCTGAGCTGTCCAACGCGCAGTAAACCTACTCAGATAGTCCGACAGCTAATCTGGGTCAGCTCAAACGCGGCAAGGGCAGCCATTGTAAACAATACAGGGCTACGACTCCCCGACATGAAAGTACGCATTGTCAACCAGGAAATTCCAGCCACCAGAGAATCACGATAACCTTTCAGAGCACCGCAGGAACTCTGCGGTCACCGCAGTCACCGCAGACCCCGCTGTCACCGCAGTCCCCGCGATAACCTTTCCGAGCACAACGCAGTCCCCGCGATAACATGCGCCCAGCCGCCCCAGAGGACATGATACTTGTTTGTCGTACTGCCGAGCTGCGGCTGAGTACTGCGAGCTGCGGCTGAGTACGGCGTGTCACCCTCTGCCTCGGTCGGGTCCGGCTCGGCCGCTCGTTCTGTGACGTAGAGTTGGCCAGTGTTGCGACACGCTGTGTTACCGCCGACGGCAGAGCCGGGTTCGAGAACCGCACAGCCGCCCAACTGCGCAGCTCGGCCGCCAAACCGTCGATATGTGGCGGCGCCGAGCCGGCCGCCGCCGCCGCCCCCGCCCGCGATGTGTGGGGCGGCACGGGAGGTGGGCGGGCGAGCGAGCCGGGAGGTGACCGCCCCCCATCCCGCTCCGTCCAAGCCTGTCGCAAGTGTGCGCTGATTCATTCCGTCACGAGTTCCGTCCCATCTCCGTCTCTGTCCAGCCCGGTCCAGCAGCTGCTGATTCATTCCGTCACGGGTTCCGTCCCATCTCCGTCTCTGTCCAGCCCGGTCCAGCAGCTGCTGATTCATTCCGTCACGGGTTCCGTCCCGTCTCCGTCTCAGTCCAGCCCGGTCCAGCAGCTGCTCTGCGTCCCCGCCCTGCTGGCGTTAGTCAGCCTCACCGTATGTGTGAGCTGTGTGTCTGGCACGTGACTCACGAGGGTAGGTCCGGGGTGAGTCAGCCCGAGAGAGCGTACCCGCCGCCGCCGCGTGTCGGCCGGGCGTCACCGCGTCACCTAGGCGGCCCGGACGTCAGCCAGAGCTCTGCGCACTCAGCTCAGTCGTGTCGCGTGGCAAAGGAGGCGTCATCGCGTCACCTAGGCGGCCCGGACGTCAGCCAGAGCTCCGCGCGCCCAGCAGTGCCACGCCGTGCGGCGCGGCGGCGGAGGCGTGTCGGGACGTGTCCCAGCTGTCACGGTCCGTCACACCGGTCTCGGCGCCGGCCACCGCTCGCTCCCAAGGCCTCCGTGTCTCTCCGCCGGCCCGCCACGGACGGCGGAGAGACACGTGGCCCCTGGGACGCGGGAGGGACGAGGTAGGCCAGCCACCGCCGAACGACTCTCACCGGGTGGGACAGCTGGACCGGGTAGGGTCGGGACGGGACGGGACGGAGCGACGGCCCCGCCCCCCGGTCCGTGCGCAGCCGCACCCCCTCGTATCTCGTCGTCAACACCTCCCCGACCCGCCCCCGCTCGGTTCGCCCGTCTCTCCCCCGTGCAAGTCCCCTGTTCTGTTCCCGCACCTTTCCAATCAGCCAGCCGGCCCGAGTGACGCCCGCCGGGCCGGCCGTGACGTCATTGGCGACGGCCGTGACGTCACAAGCTGCAGCAGCTCGGCGGAGGCCGGGTTCGCCGGACTTGCCGCCGCGCGCGCTGCAAACAAAGAGCTGGGCGGGGGCGGCCGGCGCCGCCGCTGACCGCTCCAAGGCCGCCCTCGGTGGCGCCGCCCACCCCGAGCCTGGCGGCCACCGCCCCCGCCCCCCGACGGCGTCCGAAGGTGACAACAACCCAACCCTGCAACACGGCGACAAGAGAGGCGCGAGAGGGTCCCCGGCCCCGCGCAGTTCGGCTCGATAGTCGATAACACCAGATCCGGGATGTGTTTGGGGCCACATTAGCGGCCAAAAGGCACTCAGAACGGAGACATGTGCACTTACGTGAATTTCGCGGGTAGCCTAGGCTTTGTTTGGATGTCGATTGCCGATACTACACCTTTTCATAATGCGAATCGGCGTCTGTTCAGCTCAATTCGGCACTTATCATTTAAAACGACAGCAGGCATACTTTTTGGCATATATGCATCTCACATCGGCGTAACACACTCCTGCGGCAAAAGGCATTACAAATCGACAGAGCACAGCGCACCGTCGATTTTTAATTCCCTTTGCCGCGGGAGTACGTTACGCCGATGTGAGATGCATAAATGTCAAACAGTCATGTCTGATGTCGGTTTAAATGAGATATGCCGAATTGAGCTAAACATACGCCGATTCGCATTAAGAAAAGGTGTTAGTGGTTTAAAAAACGCCTTAGTCAAGTAAACGCGCTAAAATGAAAGATGACTTTTGGTGTTAGACCTTTTGGCCTACTTTCAAGGTCCCAGCAGTCATACAGACTGTGCCATCGTGAGCCCCATGTATGACATTGAGTACGGCCGACGGTTGACTGTGACAGCACGTCACAGGAAGCTGAGCGATCGTCTGACCTCGCCAGCAGCTGCTGCGCCGCCCAACCGCCGCCGCCCCGGCCCGCCCCCGAGGTCAGGGAGTACGTCCCGCCCCAGTCCGCCGCCCACCGCCCGACGCCACGTGGATTTTCGCGCCAAATCTTGCGCCGGCTGGTGGTGCGCGGCGGGAGCAGAGACCTGGGAGCCGTGGATACGGCTCGACTTTGGGCCGCCCGCTCGATACCAGCCGTGAACAAAGCCGAGCCGCGGCCGGCCAGCGGCGGGTTGGCGCGTGCTGGAGGGCCAGCGGGCCTGCGCGACAACCAGGGGTGGTGAGACAGGAATAGCGCGCCCGACCCACACAAAGAGGCCGTTTAATCTCCACCCGGCGGCGGACCGCTGCTCGGCGTAACAACATGCGTGACAGCCTGACAGGTCGGTCGGACTTCGGTCGCCGATGGGGAGTTTGGTTTGGCCGACGTAGCGAACCGTCCGCCGCCGCGGCCGCTTCGTCGCTATCGAAGCAGTCCGCCACTGCGCAATACCGCATTGTCGGCGGCGGAGATAACGCCGACGGCGACCAGCTGGTGTGCGTTAAATCTGACGAAATCCTGCCTTGACGAAACTTTGGGGCAAAAATGACGAGATGTTGTTTGGAGATAAGATAGGTGGTAATGTGAAACTGGAAAAAGTGTGCCCATAACAATATACGATTGTAAGCAGTGATTGGTCCTACAACAGGTTTAAATCTCCTCCAAACGAGTGCCGGGAGACGATTTGGGCCGCGGCTCCTACGCCACCCCACCAGGCCAGACCCCCGCAGAGGCGCAGGTGGTGCCTCCCCTCCCCATCCCCACGCTCCGCCCTCCCTACCGGCCCCAGGGCCCTGCCGGCGGCTGGGCCCTGTGCGGTATCATTTAAAGCGGCCGCCGCCAGCCACGAGGGGATAGCGGGGAGGGGCGCCAGACGAGTTAAAGGCCCGGCGAGGCGAGCGACGCGGAATGTGCGGGGCCGGCGCAGACAGCGGAGGGAGGGATACGAGAGAAGGGGCGGGCCATCCGGCGCCCCCGGCAACCTGTCGCCAGCGCCGGCCGACGGGGGAGGGGACGAGAAGGGGCGCCGGCCGGAGGATAACCGGACGGCACGCGGACAGAAAATCACTACATGGTAACCCTGGACATCACGACGGGCACGGCTCATTTCAGTGAGACTGAACAGGGATATCGAATGAAGACGATTTCAGATGGGCAAAAAACTTGTTCGAAGTGCCCCTTACAACGGCAAAGGACCACTAATTACCACTTATCTGAATCATTGTCCGAAAATGTAAATTAAAGTATCCTTCAACCAGCTCGTAAGACGGACGGTTGCAACCAACAACCCGTTAGTAGGACAGCACATTGCGTCATATCGAGAGACCATGTCGGGAAACTACAGCAGAGGTGCGGCCCAGTACCTAGTACGGAGTATCTACCGGTGACGCACCGATCAGGCGCCGCGCCGGTGCAGTGGGCGGGAGAGGACACGTCTGATACGGCGCCCGGCCGCCCGCCCGCCCGCCCGCTCGGGGAAACCCCAGGCCCGGGAGGGACTCTCGGGAGCCGCCGCGCCGCCAAGCACGACCCGCCCGCCGGCAGCAGCGGCACGTCAGCGGCCCGACCGACCGGCGGCCAGCTCAGTCACGGAAACCACCACTTCCGCCGAGCCGCCGACGATGTAGCCGATACGACGCAGATGCCGCACACGGCCGACGTAGATCCCGCCCACATAACACGCACCAGACTGACGGACAGCACACAGACATGATACAGACAATCGGGACACATCGGGTACGTAGAAATGTGTCAGTGGTTAAACAAGGAAGGAACGGTGACCGTATGGAAAACAAATGCTGCCCAGTCTTATGTTCACGAAGGTAAATAATGAACGATTTCTTTTAGTTCAATCAGTTACGTAACTATACATTATATAACAAATATTGCATAACTCATTTGGAACAGACCCAGGTGCGCCACCATGATTTTGTAAGGGGGCTAGACCTCAAGGGGGCCCCGTCGGACCACGAGGAGTACCGACAGGCCCATGTACCCCCTTGGTTGCGCCTCTGAACAGACGACCGGAAGAAGTGCGCATTTAGTTGAAACGTTTTAAAGGACAGATCAGAATGTGAGAAGGCAATGGACAATGGCAATGGGTGACAGATTGACAGATTGACTGACCTGTGTGCGTCCTCTGGTGCGCCTTCAGATGTGAACTCTTGCCGTATATTTTATCACAGCCTCCGTGACTGCACTTGTACGCCTTCTCTTGTTTGACGATCTTGGCGCGAGTCTGCTTAGCCTTGCGCACGGGCCGCTTGGTCGACTGTGGCACCGCTATCTCGATCTCAGCCTTCTCCAGTTCCTTCTCGCACTTAATAACAACGTTCTCCTTCTCTGCCACGACGGCGGGCTCCACCTCCACGGCCGGAACCGGCTCCTGCCGCACGTGGGCCAAGTCCGAGAGGATACGCGCGATCTTGAAGGCGGACCAGGAGCCCTCCTGGTCCATCGAGTGCAGCCTGTCATCCGCCATCTGGTAGGCGGACTCCTGTTTCATCGAGTGCAGCCTGTCATCCATCGTCGGAAAGGCGTACTTCTGTTTTATCTCGTGCAGCCTGTCATCCGCTATCTTGGAGGTGAGCTTCTGGTTCATCGAGTGCAGTCTGTCATCCGTCATCTTCGAGGCGCACTTCTGGTTTATCACGTGCAGGCTGTCCTCCGCCACCTTGAGCTGCTTCGGCATGGATAGCTCGACGAGCGCGTTGGCCGCCCGTTTCATATCTTGCCACTCCTTTTCAGAGAGCGGACTGCTGCCCGTCATTCTCCCGCCACACAACATCGCGCACACTGAGTCACCGTCTGAGTCAACACGTCGGGCACGGTCCGTACGAGGAGCGCCGCGCGGTACGTCCAACCCTCGCCGCTGCTTGCCACCAACTGGCGTTACCGCGCGCCGTCAGCGGTCAGGTGGCCTGAGGTGGCCGCCCCGGCGCCCGGCGCGCCGACCGGCCGGCACCTGGCTGCGCCGGTGGGCGTGTCGACTAGAGTGGCAAAAGACGGGACCGGCTGTAGCCCGACCACCGATGAGGTTAGAATTTGGTTAATCGAAGTCAAAATTACATATGTGTATTTAAAGTAACCTATAAGTACCATTTCTGTACAAAGCTAACTAGTTTCAGTGTTTTTAAGACCAGTATTGGCTAGAAAAGCACTGTCAGTCCACCGAATCCGGGCTCTCTAGTCCCATAAGCCTGCTGCTGACATCTGTTGCCAAGAGGACGAACTGAGACATTGGATATTGGGTAAGGTCAGCTCAACGGCGAGCCGCGGGAATGCGGCCACTGAGTCTTGAGTGCTGAGGCGAACATCGGCTCCGACGCACGACTCGACTCGCCCGGAGCTCTGCGACCTGCCGCAGCCCGGAGCTGCGAGCTGCCGCAGCTCGGCGTGGCTCGGGCTGTGGAGGAGTGGCTGCGGGGCGGAGGCGGACTTGTCTCGACAGACGACATATCCTCGGGAGTCGGACTTTCAATTACGTCAGAAGATTGGGGATTGAAATTGGAACGAGAACATGACAATGGAAAATTGGCCCGTTAAACGCCATAGTCTGTTGGCATAGGGCACGCACAGATTACAGGAAATCGTGTCAATGGTAATCGCTTAAATTTTGCTTTGCCTAACGTCGAACTCAATCAGATCTGTTGTTTGTATTAGGTACTTCTGCATATATGACGGGTGCAGGGACGTAGCCAAGGGGGGGGCACGGGGGCCATGCCCCCCCCTCCCCCACCCCCCCCCTCGAGCGAAATAAATTCACAAACTAGATAGAATGAGATTATTTGAAAACCCCGACCCTACCCCCCCCCTGGTCAGCAGCATATGGCATATGGCTGAGAGGAGCAAAATGTGATTTTTTTCCGACGTGCCCCCCCCCCCTGACCAAAATTCTGGCTACGTGCCTGGACGGGTGGACGATCGCTTTTAGCTATTTTTTCTGTTAATTAATTCAGTTTGCCATATCTTCGCGGGCGAATCAAACGTTATGAGTCAGACAAAGATCAGTGTGCTTAATCAATCCGATAGTTTGTGATGAAAATCTGAGCCGAGTTGCCAAAACAGAAGTGCAATAACATAAATGACTCATGTGATGATGTGTCATTGTGCTTGGAAACAGTAAGTTGTTCTAACAATTTTAAAGAGTAGAAGCAAATCAGTTTCGCACAGCTGACAAAAACATATGAGATGTAATACCGACTACATTGCAAAATAGCAGGTCTAACCGATGTAATTTTGGTTATCCAGTAAAATGTTTACCTACAAAAGGAGGCAATCCTGGAAACGCTGAGAATGCGTAACGGCTGTCGCTGGCGATTGTCGGCGCTCATTTGAATCGCGTATTGGCCAATCTCAAAAGATTCTTAGGTACCCACCTCGTTTTTCCTTAGCATTACTAGTTACATCCTGGCTAGTTGCGTGTTCGACGTTAAAATTAAATACCTATTAACCCACGCACTGCAGGGGGGTTGATTTCCGCCCCCCCCCCACTCAGGTTTTTCAGGAGTAGCGCAAAAACGGCGACGCGCAGCGCCGCCAAATTTTGTACACCTGTTTGGGCACCAATTACCACACTTTGGAAAAGTTTTGACTTGGGTCATCTAAGGTCAGGTTCACAAGTTCCATGTCAAGTGCCTACCTTCAAAAATGTTTGCCGTTCGTGCAAAGCTACAGTCTTTTTCGAAGTTTTTGAAACTTGCAGGCATTTTCATATGATATCAGTACCTACAATCGTGTATCTCGGATTTTCGCTATCGGTGACCAAAGGTTCAGGGTCAATTTCCTGAACCTCCCCATTATAAGTGAATGGGAAAATAAACCAAATGTTTCCCTTTTCAGAAAATATGCATTGGATTCGGCTATTCTTTCAGAATCATGCTATTTTAGCTCATTCTAAATGATCAAGTGGCAATTGTTGCTTAGTGCATTTAGCAGACCGGTCACTGTTGACGGAGCGGCTCGAAAATGATGTTACAATTCAGTTCATATTATGAATACACATGATTATGATAAATGAATGAGAAAACAAATTATTTTGCTGTTGAAAAATATATTTTCCTCGTTTTTTTCGCAAAAATGATGGGTGAGGCCCGGCCTCAGTTGCCTCCTATGACGAGCCGCCACTGGTGATTTCTACAAGGTCATCTGAGGTCATCTGAGGTCATCAGCAATGATTTGCTAATAACTCTTGATAGAAAAGAGATAGAGACGATTAGTGACACCAATGTGTTCGTCTCGGTCTGGCCCGTTGCCCCCATATGCAACATGGACCTACCTGTCACCAAATGACCTTGCCTGAGTCAAATTTGAAGTTGACCTTACCAGGTCACCGTATGTATTTTGCAAAAGTGCATTCAATGAGACAAACACGAATGTCGTCAAAATATTCCCCATCTTGCTTAAGGTGACATGCTATCACGAAAAAAACTGTTTTGCTAAAAAGACAGTATTTTTGAGCTTTCATGACCTCTGGAGCCTAAACTATTGATCTGAGATCAATTTTGATGACATACATTCGATTGCAAATTTCAATAGCTATCGATTGCCTCTCTAATTGTTGCTCCTAGCTATCATAGTTTCCGAGATAATCGGGGGTTTCTGGAAAAGAGTCCTAAAAGAGTCCTAAAACTGGAAAAATCTGACTTGTGACCACTGGTGACCTCAATTGTGACCTGATCCAAGAAAAGACTGAATACTTTCGATAGAACTTGCATAGAGCTATCCAATGCCGTTTTCCGCTTGTCGCTACGTTGCGTAGTTTTGGAGATCACACGGGGGGGGGCGGAAATCAACCCCCCTGCAGTTCGTGTTCGGCGCGAACCCCCTGCAGTGCGCGGGTTAAAACATGAAAATTCATGTACAAATGCTGCAAAAGCTGAAATACCACGCCGAAAAAATGGGGTACATTTTTTCGTCACTTCAACCAACCCCCACTCAAGAATTATCGGTGACGCCCCTGCGAGTTAGTATGAGTTTAACGTTATTATTAATTATAGGTGTATATGCTTCGGAATGTCGCGTTTTTGTGATGTTTTTTATTTCTTCTGAAAAAGATGGTATTTCCGAAACAAAGCTAGAAAGAGTTATTTTTCTGAAAACGGTTCTTTCAGAAATAAAAAAACGAAAAGGTGCATTTTTTAGCTGAAATACCATTATAGGGTGACCAGCCCAAATCCGCGGGGGAAAAATGGGGTTACATTTTTGCCACAAAAAGATCCCCCCACACACACACGGATAGAGTCTGGACTCTGGATCCACCAGTGGTTAGAAGCCTCTCAGCCGCCACTTTCCCACAAGTCAGGGTGGGATGCATCTACACGTGCGCGCGTGTGCACCCTTTTTTATCTCAGAAACTACTTGCCCGATCGAGTTGAAATTCACCACACATTTCCTTTGCGCTCGCTTGTTCATCGCCAACTACGGCGCCTTACTGGTTATAAGAGTTGTACATTTTATAGAATTGAAAATAATATTAAAGTATTTAAATGACTTGAATGTTCTTGTGGTAATCCTGTGACTTTGCACCTAGCACGTGCTGGAAACATTGATTTGGGTTGGATGTCCTTGTGGTAGCCGTGGGAGAGGAGGACGCGGCTCTACAATGGACGGAGCTGACCGCTTTCCTCAATACCTTTGCTATACCACATTAATATCGAGTTGTTTGCATGAGAATGGTTGTGCAACATGATTTCAAGAGACATTTTATATCCATGAACGTTTGATCGTTCTGTTTGTTTGTAAGCATTCGATGACGTAAAACGAGACATTTTACTACCTGCTGAGTTCTGATAGTTCTGTAACTGCAGACTTCTTCATAAATAGACATGGAAGCTAGTCACATTAACACGACTCAGACTGGCTGAGTAGAGCCAACAAAACTGGTTACTAAGCCAGATATCCATATTGCCATATCTGGGCAATATAAACTACACTCAAATATATATATATATAAACGCTTGCAGCTGCACTGTAATTGCAAAACGCATTTAACTGCAATTTAATGTATTGCAAAACGCATTAAACTGCAATATATTTGCAATTAACACACTACACAGCCGTAATAAAGCATATAATGAACACATATGTCTAATTTTATATTAGTTAGATACTCCTGCTTAGCCCCGTCTATACCGGCACTCACTCAGTCCTGCATCCTCCAGGAAATATTTACAGAACGGGACAAACTTCATGAACTGACATGGTGCTATGGCGTCAGCACTGCTCTGGCCGGCTGCCTGCTTACCGAAAGCAAAACTCATCGAAATATTGTATCGTTATTGGGCTAAAAGCAGACTGTATTATATTACGAACACAACTTCCTTAGAGTAAGACGTGAGTACGCGAGGAGCCGGCCATAGACAATAGAGTATAGACACATCACGCATCAGAGAACTTGATAATTAACTCATAATACAGTGATTACTCATACACTGCTGACTGCTGACACGTGCACGGCACAGGCAGCTGAAACGTGCAGCCATGACATATTGCAGCGGCTTATCGCATGCTAAACCAGTCACCTGAAAGCCATAAGCAATAAGCCAGGTCGGTAACATTGATTGATATGCCGATGCGCTCTGCGGTGGCTTCTATTACCGCAAAGCCGCAGCACGGCACGACATACTATGACCAGCCGATTGAGGCATTACACATGCAGCGGCTGTCAGTTCCACTGTCGTAGACATGCGAGCCGTCACAGGGAACGGCTCTCCGGCCGGGTGTGTCGCAGCACATCTGCACAACAATGACCTACGGCCGTGGTACGGCCGTGTCGTACAGAACGCCGTGGTACGGCCGTGTCGTACAGAACAGTGGATCCACAGAACAGTGGAACAGTGGAACAGTGGATCCACAGAACAGTGGATGCGTCGCAAGGCGCAGAATTATCGTCATGCGGGATTCGGAAGAAAATGCATCCGCTGACGGCGAGGTGCTTGCCGGACTCGTAGATTCGTAACGAAGGCAGCTTATGACATAAGCTGCTTTCGTTACGAATCTACGAGTAATAAGCCTTATGTTGATGTGCGGCAAGAGACCGACGGTTGTGTATTTTGTTATGGCGATTCTCGGCGAACTCCACAGTGTGGCTGTTGTAACGCTGTGTCAGTACATTGCTCAGAACAAAGGCACTCCGTAAAAGCGTGCAGCGAATGAGATGCGAACTGTAAAAATACACATTACACTTGAGCGATTTACGATAAACGATAAAAACAGTGACTGTGCGTCAAATTATTTGATAGTCGAGTCAGGTGAGTTCTCTGATAAAAGACATCGCTTTGCCCTTGAACTCATTAAACCGTTAACACTGAAGTGTGGCAGCCGGGAGGCGATTCCAGGCTGCAACTGCCCGATAAGGAAAGGGTCTTTTTATGCACTCGAGCCGAGGGTGTTTCGCTGCGCTCGTCTGCAGTGCAGTTTCGTCAGCTGTGGCTCTGTAGTGCTGTTGAGATGTTTCAGACCGGCGCCTGATCAGGCTCCGAACGGCCCGCGGTCATCAGGCACGTTAAGGACGCGATGTCAACAGGTGCAGTCTCGGAAAGCCACAGTTGGATCGAAATTAAGCCATTCAAGTCGTTCTCTGGGTCGCGTGACATGATCGCGTCTGCGTATGCCAGCAACCATTTTTACTGCGAAGCTATGACCTTTTCCACTCGTTGGCGCTGAGTGATGCTGTTAGGGCCCACGCAGGCAAGCAGTAGGTATATCTGATGTAAGGAAAGACCAGCGACTCGATCAATAATTATGTTGTGGCGCAGGGAGGCACGTACTTCAGCTTGTTCAATGGGCGATGAGGAGCGCCAAATTCAATGCTGAGTAGTTTTGTCTGTTTGATGTTGCCAGCTGAATATTTGTGTACGATAGTAATTTCCAAATGTTGACGATCTCTGAGGAGACAGCTGTGAATTCCGTCATTCAGACCGGCAGCTTTGCGGGTGTGGTGGAGTGTGCCAACAGTGATTGACTCAGTTTGAGACGTCGGATTTTCATGTCATCGTGACGAAACCATACAGAAACTGCAGCTAGTCGGGATCAACTCACGAATTTCGCAGCTGTGCGAGGCCACGGACAGCACACAGGCACTGCGGATCCAGAAAAGTGTGATTATTGACAGTTTGGGGGGGCAAATCCCAAAAAATTATCGCATAATTCGAAAAACTCAATCGGATTCGCTTGCGTATGTATCGATAAACTGATTTAAAACAAACTTTCTGCTCAGTAAAAGGTTGCTTAGTTTACGACAAAATCAGGAAATGTTGTCAAATTTGCGCCGATTTTGGGTGGTTTGGGGGGGCCATGGGCCCTTTGCCCGCCCCCCTGGATCCGCCCTGGACACAGGCAACGAATTCGTGCCATGAGGCTTGCATTTGTTCATCTAGTGTAAACACTAGTTAACAAGTGGCTGACACATAGCACTGGATTCATTGGTTGAAATAAAGGAACATCAGAGGTCCAACTATGCCACCCTGAGGAAAACCACACCATACGCGATCTCAGGGCTTCGGCACATTACAAGTCTGGCGCCGATCGGTGAAATAGAGTCGAAGACCAATGTGGTGCAACGCCGTAACACTCGACTCCAGTTGCTAAGAGTGCAGCGCGGTTCACACAGTTCGAAGGCCTTTGACAGGATCAGTTGACTAATAGTTACGACGAGCGCGAAGGCTCGGAGGAGTCCTCATGAATTATCATTTTGCTCAATATAAGCGCCGACCCGGCCCGGCCCGGCCGGGCCCGGCCCGGTCGCGACGCTGGTCAGAAGCTTATATCTTTTGAACCCCGCATCCGATTGCAAAGCGGTCTTCGCCATTGATAGCCCCATGCAATGGACTATTATGATTATTGACATGTCTTGTTTCTCATGTCGATGGCGTCAGCTAGCGCGCGCTGACACGTGCCGGTTCAGGGGTGTCAGAAGTATTATCCTGCTGTAGCTGAGAAACGTGGACCTATAAAGCTTAAAATTTGCGTGTGATGCTGGAACCACACCACTTGGCAATGTTAGCACAGGTCAGCACACTCTCGGGTCACTACTTGCACGATGCGTCACCGTGCACCCCTGTCCTTCCACGAAAAATACATGCAACAACATCGTTACAATACCGGGCCTATTATCTCGGCAACCAAAAGTCGTAAAGATCACGGGTCAACACAGACCGCGCAGAGAAACGATCCGCCCGGGGTACTGCATATGTGTCGATCAGCGGCCGCCGTGGAACTCTGCACAAAGTTATTGGCTATATATAAGCCAAAAATCATAGTTTTATGAGCGCTCTTCACAATTTAAACACAGTGTCTATGCACCTATGGGACGTTTAAGCGATGTAAACAACACACCTAATTCGGTGACCAATGTACCGTCTCTAAATGCATTCAAAAATCTTATGCTTGGCATGCAGTATTCTCAGTGGTAAAATCTCGTCTAGTAATACTTTTTATTGAAAAGAGTTTATAATGTGTCCTTAATCAACACTGCCGTAGCTTTCAAAACCAAAGGGCTGCAGTGACGATAAAATGTATGCGGCTTGTAAGCGCAATCAAATCCATCTAATACCCACCCCAAAATGAATTTTTGCCTACAAAACTTGAAGCTTTATAATTTAAAATTTAAATAAGCTTCAAAACCTATTTAGGTTTTAAAAGTATCGATTTAGTTTCGGGAATCTATTTAACGCCGCCAAAACAACACCATAGCGAAATAATTCAAATGCTGCTTTTGCACAAGGACGAACCTCCGTTGGACGGTGTGATAAATTGACGCGGATTTATTCGACTCGCCGTCCTCGCCGTTTAAGGCGTCTTACGGTAGTAACTTTGCCAATGCCGGCGTTCTATATTTGCTGATGATGCTGGTTAACGATAATCTATGACCTGCATGTTCGGTTTTGGAGTGATGAGGGCGACACGCAGATTGTGCGTCAGCAAGAATGTGGTGTCTAGACACGTATTCTAACAGATGTGTGCATACAACCCTCTCCGTCAGCTTTTCTCTGACGCCTCAGTAGGACAGCGTATTACCGACTCTCTCAGCAGCAAACCCAGCTCGGACCTGCCCCTCCGGCAGCCTAGGGTCAGCCTAGCCTAGTAGGGTCTTCCGTGTCGAGCCTGTTACCCTATCGGAGCAGCTCAGTCTCACGTCGCATCGTATGAGCAGCTGCAAGGCAGTAGGACCGGACAACGTGTGTCTGCCTGTGCTAAGGAAATGTTTCGCAGTGGTCGGTCCCCACCTGTTACACGTTGTGAATCACTTCCTCACCCCAGGTCGAGTCCCGTCCATTTGGAAGTTGGTAACAGACGTGCCTTTACACAAGGTGGGACCAGTGACTGAACCTTTGAACTATAGTGACTGAATCTTCGAACTATAGGTCAATGATAATGTGCTTAGCATTGTCGGCAAGCTGACAGAGAGAATGAGGCTGACAGTATTGATGAGGCTCACCGCCACGGCCATGACCGCCACGGCTCATCGTGAGACTCATGGCTTACGAAACCTGCGGCCAATCGACAATAAAGCCAGCGTTTCTGGCGAGGGTCGGGCACGGGACGGGACCGGGTCAGGTGCAGGTCAGGTGCAGGTCAGGTGCAGGTCAGGCACGGGTCAGTCACGGGTCAGGCACGGGTCAGGTGCGGGTCAGGCACGGGTCAGTCACGGGTCAGGTACGGGTCAGGAGCAGGCCAGGCACGGGTCAGGCGCGGGTCAGGCACGGGTCTTGTTCTAGCCAGGCGCGCACCTCGCAGGTCAGGCGCGGGCAAGACACGTGGCCGAAGCTCGGGGACCAGCACAGATGGGACGGAACTCGAGCCGGACATACAATCCGAGACGGCGCCAGGGTTCCCAAAATGCGTTTTTAATTAACATAGGCTCACCCGTAAAATCTTTTCACTTCAGCCACATGGCAGTGGGTGGGTGGGCAGTGGGCACGCAGATCCTTTGTTAGCAGCTCGTTAGGAATTATCAGAGACCAGCCGTGACCAGCGAAAGGGACAGGGGCGGTTCGGGTGTCCCTCATCAGGCCCCGTACCCCACCTCCGGCTCGGCGTCCGGTCAAAGGTCACCTGAGTCAAACCTCTGTCTATTGTCCGGTACCGAGCCATACACGTCTCTCCCCTTCACCGGCCGCTCCGGCGGGGAGGAAGTCTCAGATTCTAGCTGATATCGTTTTGCGATAAGCGAGGCGCGGTGGGCAGAGGGAGGAAAACCGGGGGGCTTGGATGGGGACGGAGGACTGCGGGACCGGCAGGCGAGGGTGGCGGGTATGGCGGGGGTCGGGTAATATGCGGGTGCGGGACGGGCGGGGGGGGGCGGGGTAGGGCGGGCACGGAGGGAGCTGCGGGAACAGAGAACAGCGGGTGAAAGGGCGGGGGACCGAGGGGGCAGAGGAGGTGGACTGTCTAGGCAGTGGTGTCGGCTCCCACGCACATATGTGCGCACTGCGCAGATAACAGCGTTATCGGGTGTCCCTGGTAAAGTCCGAACCCAGAGAACCTGCCCAGGCCTGACCAGTGTTATCTGTCTGTTGCCTGGCCAAAAACGGGCCTTTGTTTGGGCACGCAATGCCAGAAACAGGTCTGTGTTGACGTACGCGATGACTGTTGCCGAGGCAGAGATAGCAGCTCTTGTTGATGTTAACGAAAATAATGCATCGCCTAAGTTGCAATAGCTGTTCTCTGGAGAAGTTTTAAAGTCCGTCTGCGACCTGGCTGGAGGCTTAAGTCAGGTCAGGTCAGGTCATGGCGACTTGCGTGGAGTTGGATCATTCGATCGGGTCGGGTCGGGTTGAGTTGGATCTGATCAGTGAGTAGTCAGGTAAGGTCGGGGGGTCGGGTCGTGTCGGGTCGAATTGGATCTGATCAGTGAGTAGTCAGGTAAGATCGGGTCGGGTCGGGTCAGGTCTGATCAGTGAGCTAGTTCCCAGGTAAGGTCTGGGGCGCCCCGGTCGGCAGCCGTGCGGGTCAGGTATCGGAAGGTACTGAGGGTCTGCGTCTTGCGCTCGAGTCGGGTCGGGACAGGGATGGGGAGGCGGTCCGTTCTCTTCCTGGTCGAACCAATAGACGCAGCAGAGTCGGTTCGAGCGGAGACGCGGTTATGCGGCCTCAAGTTGGGCCGCCATTTGAGCCTCGAGTTTTGGCCGCGGGTTTGGCCGCGAGTTTGGCCGTGAGTTTGGCCGCGAGTTGAGCCGCGGTAAGACGAGGGCCGGTCCGGGAGACACCCCTCGGGTGGTCCCCGAAGCGACCGTCTCCGCAGGTGGTGACTGATGACGGTATTACCAGCACGCACCCCGCGGGGGAGCGGTGCGTGGCGGGAGGGGTGGGAGCGGCGGCGGCGGCGGCGGCGGCGGCGGCGGGGGCGGGGGCGGGGGCGGCGGCGGCTAGGATGGGGCGGCAGCGTGCAGCGGCGCGGTGATGGCTCGAAGGGGTTGGCGGGCGGGGGCGGCGGTAGACAGGCAGGGGGCTGCGACAGGAGGTGATAGAGTGGCGATAACCGTCATGAAAGGTTGGGGCGGAGACCACCCATCACACACCCGAATCAGACTTGTCTCAAATATCAGCGTTTTCGGTCCTCCACCAATGCTGAGCTCAGGCACTTAGCCAGGATTTGTATTGGGGAGGCCACGTCGGTGGAAGAATCAAATTTCGTTCCTTAGCCATATGTTGTTGACGGAGGGAGGGGTAATGACGGGTGGTCAGAGAATCTCCTAATCATTTATCAACATATTTACCTGGTTAAACATCTGGTTGTCAAGTAAAAAATAACGCTTAGCAGCATTACTAAAAAATGTCATACCCATGCCCAATGGGCATGGGTATGACAATTTGGTACTGAATGCATGGAAAGTAAAAAAAAATCATACCCAACCTAGACAATCGGAAGAATTGAGTATGGCACCCAACGGTGCACCCCATCCATGACAATCACTGCTTGGCAGCCTCGTCTGCCAGCTCGTTCTCAGCAATGCCAACATGGCTCGGGATAAAAAAAACACGCTTCTTCCGGCTCGATCAAGGGAGGTAAGCAGGACTAAAATACCCTGTAAAACTGGGTGGTATGTGTTAAAATCACTAAGCGCCATAAGGCTACAAGTGAGTCAGTAAAAATTACGTGTAGAAAAAACGTTAGAAACTTTAATAAAGGACAGAGCCTTCTGTATCGCCACAAGTTCAGACATAAACACCGTTGGGTGAGCAAACACAGCAAATACAAATATCGAGTAACGTCCCGTAACTTACAAAAGTGCATCCAAACCCCTGCCTCCGACTTGGAACCATGCAAGTACAAATGAGTATAGTTTCCATAAAAAGAGACACGCTCTAATGCCCAAGATCGAAACTCGGCCGATGTAATATCCTTAATTTTAAAATCTGCTAGCGAAACATCTAACGACGAGACTGACAGTTTTCATGGTGGAATGCGAGAGGACGCGACGGAGGCGACTCCCTGCAAACTGACGTCTGCCACTCGCAACAGTTATTGCACCCTCACGCAGAAAGGGACAGCTCGCATAAGCCTGCCATCCTGGAAAGCTGCTATGACAGGCCGGGAGAAAACGCAACTGTAAGTAGGATACTCTGAAAATTGCCGCAGCTTGCAAGCAAATCGCATTATGAGGAGTGAACGTCTGAGCTGAGAGCAAGCGGTGGCTCATGGGCCTCTGCAAGATTCCTAGCGACAAGTAAAGTGTGGAATGCACCTGTCGCTACTCGCAAGGCTGTATTATGCACAGTATCATGACTCCATGAGTACGCTAATTTGTGGCACAGGCACTGTCGTAAACAATGCAGGCGTAATCAAGTCTTGAGCGTATTAGAGAACAGTATACAAGTAAAAGTGTTTCTCGTCCAAACCATGCGTGGTTCCTGAAACGCACTTTAAATCATTTAAGGTGCTATATTCCCTTTAAGCCTCAGTGAACATAAGGTGCTCTCTGTAGGTAAGACGACTGTCGAGCAAAACACCCAAGAAACGGACGGACTGTTCCAGGGGAATATTTTCTCCATAAATGTGCAACTGCAGAGGAACGCTGGTGCAGTGGCCACGACGTCGGCAGAAATGCATGGCCTTGGTTTTGGAGGTTCAGAAACGAAAACCACTGCAGAGTGCAGATGGCCCACTTCTCCAAACGGGTAACCGCTCCCTGCAGCTGGCGCTCTAATGCTGGTGTTGATAAGGACCTGCACCAGATTGCAAAGTCATCAACAAACAAAGGCCATCCAACAGATTGGGGAAGAACATCCATCGCATTATTTATCATCAGAGCAAACAGAGCAACACTTTAAACACCGCCTTTAGGAACACCGTTCTCCTGTAAAAAGCGCTCATAAAATTGATTTCCGACCCGTACACAGAAAAGCAGTTCTCATAAAAACGTATAAAACAGCCCATAGCACAACGAATACCGTAGTTAAGGGCTTTTAAAAGAATGGCGAGTAGCCAAGTATTATCATACGCCCCTTCTAGATTGAAAAAAAAAACGCCCCACATGGCAGCGCTGCTCAACCCTTGCTCGTGTATGTGTTCTCACTGCGTGACCATGTAAGGGGGGGGGGTCGTACGACCCCCTTGGTGTTTGACCCCTAATTGAGATAGAGCTTCGATTAAAAAACGATCGTGTTGCTTGTGACGAGAGGAAGTAATTGCGATCCGATTTTAAGGTTTTGGGTTATGAGGTGACCTCTGATGTCATGTCAAAGAAAAAATGCCATCAAATCGTAAATGTGTAAAAAATGAATACCAATCAAGCTAAAACCGTAAAGGAACGTCTTATAATGCTGAATGGACGCCAAATTTGACATCAGCATCGCAAAATGACTTAGATTCTGCCAAATTCCAAAAAGGGCATGTCAGGTCATCTGAGGTCATTTACCTCAGTTGACCTCTGGAAGCAAATGACCCAGTGGAACATATAGTTATGTAAAATGGATTCCAGATTTGAAATCAGCGTCACAAATTGTCCCAAAAACGGACAGAAGCCAAAAAAGACACCTGAGGTCATCGGAGGTCAGTGACCTTGGTTGACCTCTGAAAAGGTCAATTAAGGTCACAATCTCTGCAGAAACTACAACTGTCACCTAGAAATACCTGTGCATATGCTCCTGAACAGCACAAACTCTGAAACTGCACAAGTTTCACGGATCGAATCGAAACTACTGGACGCCAGTTGTGCCAAACACGACCTTGATAAATGGGTAAAAGGTCATGGGTCATAAAGGTAAGAAGTGGAAAATTGTCAGAGTATGTGTGAAATTGTTCAAAAGTAGGTTAATAAAAGTTGCATTTCGATCGGTTGATAACTACGTGAGTTATTCCGGAAAAAAATAGGGAGAGTGACATCCACCCCCCTACAGTGGCGCTGCTTAAAAGCCGTCCGGATGACAGTGTCCAATTTCACAAGATGGTCAACAGTGCTACGATTTCTCTGGAAACCACACTGAGCCGGAGTTAAAATGTCTTTACTCTCGAGAAACCATGACAGGCGCCAGGTGGACATTTACCAGCCTCTTCATCAACTTGAATATAGAAGATGTCAGGAAGACTGGCCGATAGTGCAAAGGATCTGTTCCGTCTTTGCCAGGTTTTAATAGAGGCACCACCACAACTTCTCGCCAGGCAGAAGGAAACTTACCTCTATCCAAAGGTGGTTAAAAATAGCCAAGAATACCGGGAGAAAAGAGCTGGGAAAATATATAAGCATGTCGTTGTGAGCCTTATCGGGACCCTCAGACACACTCCGAAGCACGGTGACAGCTGACGTCAACTCAGCCATGGCAAATGGCTGATTGCAGGTCAGCTGTTCGGAGGTGCAGAAGTCGACAGGGTTGGCCTCACAACGATGCTTAGGCCGTGTTCCAATTAATTACGTAACGCACGAGGGGGTGGAGGGGAGTCAGCCGCAACATGACGCAATGTGACAGGGAGGGGGATGTGCTAACCGTAACGTTACGATTTAGTAAAAGCTCGGGAAACAACGGTTATAGGTTGAATTATCGCTTTGCATGGGAGCAAAAGCTGTTGGTACGACATTTGCTATATAAATGCCTTATCAAAGTGCATTTGTTTCTCTTATGCGCAAATAAAATCAGGTTCTCAAGGCACATTGTGAATCTAACGTCTCATCCGTGACTTGACATTATAACGTGATTTTACCTTCACTTTTTGGAAACAAGTAAAGCAACGTTTGCACTATGCACGCATTTTTGGGAAAAAGTTTTTGGAACGTAACTTTTCGAACGAATTGTTTATACTAATGTAGCGGTTTTCAAACGGTGGTTCATGACCCCGTTTGGGGTTAATGGAGCCATTCTGCTGGGGTAACGAGGGCCTGTAAAGTTGAACCATAAATGTTACACTAAGACAGCTTTTATGCAGCCCTCGGCTAACAATATAACTTTTCGGGGCGCCTTGTCGGCAACGAGGCCCAGAATTGAGAACATTTGTGAAGGAAAGGGAATAAATACATGTGCCCTCTCAGTCTGTGTTTTTATTGCGAGTTGCGACGCTGCATTGAAGTGTGTAAACAGGTGCAACCAACACATGGAAACGTTTTTTTTTACTATTATAAATCGGTATAAATTTTGAAGAGTGGGGTAATGACCTCTTCTGACTGCTGGAAATGGATTATTTTGTCGGGAGGCCTGGGAACCACTGTATTAATGCATCAGCAGGTGCGCTGTAACTCAAGATTTCGAATAAAAAACATTTATATCCAAATATTAAGATGTGTGGTTCTTTCTTTGCATGACAGTCATGTTTGTCTTTGGAGTCTGGACAGATTGTGTAAAATTGAAGGATAGCACTGACGCTATCAGAGCTCACCAAACCGAAATAATATTGATACGTAAGGATATAATTCCTAGAACGGAACCCAGAATGCATGTTTGTTGCAAAATTGTAAGACATTTTCAAGATATTCTTTGTGTTAACCACACCGTGTCGTGTACTGTTGGAAAACACTGTTCAACACCGATAAAAAGCTCGGCTCAAAGGATTTGATTTAATATGCTTTTAAATTATACAATTGTATTTCATGGCTTCTTACGACGTGTTATCGACCCGTCGAAATGCAGGCTTTTAAAATTTACAGATGAAACCAAGTAAACAAGTCTTTGGTTTGTAGATTTGGTTTACAGTGTACCATCGGATGACAATATTAATCATATTCGATGCTTCCGATAAATGCATGACAGTTTGTTTTGGATCAACTCCCGCTGTTTTTATGTCCGGGAACACCGACGTCCGGCGCCCTAACAGTCACAGTCAGCTCCATACGGGAGAGCCGTGTTGAAATGAACACCTGTAAAATCAAAGTTAACACTGAACACCTGAAAGATCAAACTTGTATTGTGCGCTGGCTAGACATTTACCCTCAAGCGAATGCTTACTGCGGGTCGTTATTATATGACNATGATGACGATTTGGGTTTCAGAGCGCCGCAACTCCACAGGTTATGTGGGGCCCATCAGAACAGGAGGTCCCGGCGTAAATGGGTCACTCTGCCCGGCTTGTGAGACTCATTGCAGTCTATACGCGAATGGACGACGCGCGATAAACTGGGTCGGAACAAATCGATACAATTGTCACCTAGAAAGATTAAAACAATATGACTAAGTGTAGTAATTTTGCATGAGGTATAAAAGGCTCATTTTGAGGCATATTGCTGAGCAGTGTCCTAGGATTGGGTATTTTGGGTGTAAAGCGACACTCTACAAGGAATAATATTCCACTCCTTTTGCCTCAATTTAAAAGGGTTTATTTCCACTCTTTTTCACTTTTAGGGGGGGGTGATATTATTTTGCAACTTCTTTATTTTAATATGTGTAAATCTCAAAAATTGATCAAGTTTTGTTTTGATAGGGAAGGCGTGTAAATTTTTATTGAAAAAAGTATCTTTTTAATGTATAAATTTTCACTCTTTTGGCTGATTTTCGGTCTGAATTTTCCACTCGGCACCCTGGCTCTAAAGCAATCCTAGGACACTGTTGCTGAGTGAGAAATATTTTACGAATTCTTCAAGTCATCAAATTCATTGGACTTTTGTGTCTTCTGAAAATTATATAAAATTTTACCTCCGATGTATTGTGTCTTAACCCGCGCCGGGCCGGTGCTCGGCGCCACCTTCCTCGGGCCGGGGGGGGGGGGGGGTTTCGACACCCCCCCTTCTAAACTCGGCTCCTATGGGACCTAGACATAAACCAAAAAATACGCGTTCGAGAGCTCGTCAAAAAGGGATTTGGAAACTAATTTCTGTGATTTATTTTTCTCAGGTCAATATTAGAGTCACCCAGAAGGTCATCAAAGGGTCGAAAATTTTTCTCAAAATTTTCCGATTTAGGACATAGCTCCAGATATCCCAATATCTCAGGAAACTATGATAGCATAGGAGTAAAACAAGTAACAGAAGCATTAGATAGATATTTGAATTTTTCAAATCGCAGCCTATGTCCTCAAATTTGAGGCTCAGAATCATAGTTTTAGGCTCCAGAAATGGTCATGAAATTTCAAAAATGCCAGTTTTTGGTAAAATATGTTTTTCGCTGAAATAGCATTTTATCTAAAAATGACAACATAAATGATTTTAACACTTAATCCCGTTTAACACTATCGTGTTCCTCTCGTCAAGACGCCTTTGAACATATACATGGTGACCTCGTAGGTCAACTTCAAATTTTGGACCTCGGTCAAGGTCATGTTGGTGACCCAGATAGGTCATGTTGCATATGGGGCGACGCGACAGACGATACAAATACAGTGGTGTCATCCGCTCGTCTCTATCCTCATTATATCAAAGTTATTAGCAAATCATATGGCTGATTGCTCAGATGACCCTCAGATTTGACCTTGTAGAGATCTTTATAGAACAATCGCACCTAGGTCATTCAGAATGAGCTAAAAAAAATAATGATTCTGAAATAATCAGCCTGATCCAATGCATACTTTCAGAATAAGAAGCACAATCTGTTTATTTTCCCAATTCACTTATAATGGGGAGGTTCAGGAAATTGACGCTTGACCTTAGGTCCCACCGTATCGAAAAATCCGAGATAATAAAACTTTAGATTTAGTCATGCTCTTTATGAAACCCTGTAAGTAACAAAAAGCCAATCCGCTAAAAACTGTGCTTTGGTGGAAACCGCAAACTTTTTTTCGGAGGTGGGGTCACTTGACCTAGCCTGGTGACCTGACCTGACATGGCCCTATGTCAAAACTTTTTTGAAAGCTGTACAAAAGATGATCGAACAGGTACTGAAATTTGGCGGCGCTACGGCGCCGCCGTTTTTCCGATATCCAGGAAAAACCTGAGGGGGGTGTCTAAACACCCCCCCCCCGGCCCGGCGCGGGTTAACCTGCTTTTGTGGCACACGAAGTTCAATTTATGGCATATGACAATTTGTTTTAAAATAAATTTAGTCCGCACTATTTGAATGGATGGATTGCCGAGGTCAGAGCCCGCGCTAAGCATAGCTTGTTGCGCAGGCACTGACCCCTACTGTCCGATCGGGCAATTCCTGGCAGCCGGCAGAATTTAGGCTGTGTTCTGACCCGTCAATTCCCGCGGGGATTCCGCGGAATCGGTAGAAAAGTGCTTTCTACCGATTCCAGTAGCAAGAAGTTAACAGTAATACCAATGTATGAGTACATTGTCCATATTCTGCAGTAGAGTTAAATGCCCGCCAGGGATTCCAGGGATTCCCGCCGGAAGTGTGACGGTCAGAACACAGCCCTAGAAGCGAAAGTTTTACGTGCCCGACATACCTGGACACGGTCCACCCCACTCACTGGCATCGCCTGACCTTGGGTACGACCGCTGCCCCCGGCCGCAGGCCATCCCAGTCAGGAGCAAATAACGAGCGCCGAAGCAACTCGAACCCGGGCTGCCACTACCGGGATAGGTCCAGAAATCCAGCGCTCTCCCACTGAGCTACAGGGGCGGACTCAGCCTAAATCACGTTGAGGCTTAACTGGTAGTTTCCTGCGTTGTCCAGAATAACAGCTAAACAAACTTCTATATTGCCTTCGTTACTAAAATGGTGGAACTACTTGCATATACCAACTTATACAACAAACTGGGAAAGCGACGCTCGCGACGCAAACCATTGTCTTGAGATGTCAGTCACTGGCCGCTGTGGTAGTGTGCCAGCCAGGTCCATATAGTTAGAACGATCAACGAGCGGCAATCTGCAGACCAACTCAATGCAACATTTTGACATTTCTTCCGAGTCGTTAAACCTAAGCAGGGTGTAGCAAGAAACATGATGATGATGATGATGATTGGGGTTTAAGGGTGCCGCAACAAAATAGTTATAAAGCGCCTATGCTACTTGTAATAACATGAATAAACCTGACCTAACCTCAAGTCAGCAAAGGCACCACGGCCCACCCCCTGCCTCACCACAGTCACCACTTCCTCACCACAGTTCACCCCCTTCCTCACCACAGTCCACCTCCTGCCTCACCACAGTCCACCTCCTGCCTCACCACAGTTCACCCCCTTCCTCACCACAGTCCACCCCTTCCTCACCACAGCCCACCTCCTGCCTCACCACAGTCCACCTCCTGCCTCACCACAGTCCACCTCCTTCCTCACCACAGTCCACCTCCTGCCTCACCACAGTCCACCTCCTGCCTCACCACAGTCCACCTCCTGCCTCACCACAGTCCACCTCCTGCCTCACCACAGTCCACCGGAGTCTACCCCTTCCTCACCACAGTCCCACCTCCTGCCTCACCACAGTCCACCTCCTTCCTCACCACAGTCCACCTCCTGCCTCACCACAGTCCACCCCCTTCCTCACCACAGCCCACCTCCTGCCTCACCACAGCCACCTCCTGCCTCACCCACAAGTTCCACCTCGCCTGCCTCCTCCACAGTCCACCTCCTTCCTCACCACAGTCCACCTCCTTCCTCACCACAGTCCACCCCTTCCTCACCACAGTCCACCTCCTCCCTCACCACAGTCCACCCCTTCCTCACCACAGTCCACCTCCTCCCTCACCACAGTCCACCTCCTGCCTCACCACAGTCCACCCCCTGCCTCACCACAGTCCACCTCCTTCCTCACCACAGTCCACCTCCTGCTTCACCACAGTCCACCTCCTGCCTCACCACAGTCCACCTCCTGCCTCACCACAGTCCACCCCCTGCCTCACCACAGTCCACCCCCTGCCTCACCTGTGTGCGCCGCGCCGCTACCGTCACGGCGTCGGCCGGCTGTGCCGAGATCGGTATGATCTTGCGCAGCGCCGGTGACGGCTGGTAACTGCGTCCGGCACGGAACTGCAGCAGCGCCACCTTCTGCTCCGTCAGGTACGGACAGCACACGTAGAACAGGCTGGGCCGCACCAGGTCACAGGAGTCGGCGCTGGGCGGCTGGGCCAGCGGCCGAGCGGCTTCACGGCGCAGGTAGAGCCGCCCAAACTCAGCCATCAGATCGTCCATGCGGCGCCGGTCCATCGCTGAAAGGTCATCCTTTTCGCAGAGGTTCTGCACGTGCGAGTGGATCTCGTACAGGTTCTCGTACTGCAGTCGCAGGAAGAGGGCGTTGTGCGATGTGAGGCCAGGTGCGCGGCTCAGCGAGCGAAACACAGCCACCAGTAGGCTGAAGACGGTCTGGTGTGTCGACGTCAGCACCGACACCCGGTCCATCATGCAGATGTACTCGATGATCCAGGGCAGGGTGGTGATGAGCTGGCGGCGGCGCACGGCGCCCTCCAGACAGCTGAGCAGGTCCAGCGGCGGCGGCAGCTGCACCACAAACCAATCAATGATAAATTAACTTGTTTGGTAACAGACATGTCGACCTTATGTCTTAGTCAGCTGCCAAGAAGCACAACCCGAGTGAGGGACAAGCATCATCCCCAGGGTACAAGCCAAATAACAAACGGATCACGTCTAAACGGAAACCCACTGCAAACAATACAGGACGTTCCTGCACTAACCACGCCAGTTTCCGTCAGATGATGGGCAGATCCGCTCCACAGCGGCAGTGGGTGTCCCTGTACCCCCAGTACCCACTGAACCCCTCGGAGTATTCCCTGTACCCCTTGTACCCCCTGTACCCACTATACTCCCGTACTCCCTGTACCCCCAGTACCCCGTGTACCCCTGTAGTTATCCCCTGTACCCTTCGTAGCTAGCCATTGTGGCTAGCCATTGTGGCTAGCCATTACAGCTAGCCATTGCAGCTAGCTATTGCAGCTAGCCATTGTACCTAGCCATTGTAACCACTGTACCCTGACTATACTCACCCGGTTTCTCATCTGGATGCTGCTGGTGAGCACCTGCTCAGGAATCTCTCCGTCGGCGTGCAGGCCGCGGAACGTCACCAGGCCGAGGAACTTAGCCAGCAGGCGCAGCCGGAATATCCGCTCCGACACCTCCTGTACAGTAGAGGGTAGCACCCGGCCTGCTGGACAGAGGACAGCTCTGTGACGGCCAGCTGCTGCCTATAGTGGAGGGTAGCACCCGGCCTGCTGGACAGAGGACAGCTTGTGACGCCAGCTCTGCCTATAGTGGAACGGCAGCCATCCCTGCTGACAGAGGACAGCTCTGTGAAGGGCAGCTGCTGCCTATAGTGCGGAGGGCAGCATCCTGCTGGACAGAGCGACAGCTCTTGAAGGCCAGCTGCTGCCTATAGTGGAGGAACAGCATCCCTGCTTGGACAGAGGGACAGCTCTGTGAAGGGCCAGCTGGCTGCCTATAGTGTGAGGCAGGCACCCGGCCTGCTGGACAGAGGAAGCTCTGTGAAGGCCAGCTAGCTGCCATATAGTGGAGAGGTAGCACCCGGCCGCTGCGACAGAGGACAGCTCTGTGAGGCCAAGCATGCTGCCTATAGTATAAGGGCAGCATCCCTGCTGACAGAGGACAGCTCTGTGAAGGCCAGCTTGCTGCTATAGTGGAGGGCAGCATCCCTGCTGGACAGAGGACAGCTCTGTGAAGGCCAGCTGCTGCCTATAGTGGAGGGTAGCACCCGGCCTGCTGGAACAGAGGACAGCTTCTGTGAAGGCCAGCTGCTGCCTATAGTGGAGGATAGCACCCGGCCTGCTGGACAGAGGACAGCTCTGTGAAGGCCAGCTGCTGCCTATAGTGGAGGGTAGCACCCGGCCTGCTGGATCCCTGCTAAACAGAGGACAGCTCTGTGAAGGCCAGCTGCTGCCTATAGTGGAGGGCAGCACCCCCTGCTGGACAGAGGACAGCTCTGTGAAGGCCAGCTGCTGCCTATAGTGGAGGGTAGCACCCAGCCTGCTGAACAGAGGACAGCTCTGTGAAGGCCAGCTGCTGCCTCTAGTGGAGGGCATGAGCAGAGGAAAGCTCTGTGAAGGCCAGCTGCTGCCGGTGGTACGACAGCGAGATCACAGTTCTGGAGGCCCACACACAAACCACCATTAAGGGCCACCAAAACAGTTAGAACGCATTGCGTCGCAGTGTTCAGAAAAGGAAGAAGAAACATCCGCCAAAGCTATCTACAGGTACAAGGATTGTCGGACTAGTCAAATTAAATCACTAGGACACAAAGGTCAGTTATTGTAACACGACTTACTTGAACTTGCTACGGGAACAATCATACACCATGTCCGATTAAATTGTCGCATGATTCTCTAACAGCTGCAGTCAGATAATGTTACCTCATCTGTCTCTCTATAGTACGGAGCTGGCTGAGCCTGTGTCCGTCTGACCTGTGTCGGGCAGGTGGAGCGTCTGGGCGTCCAGCTGGAGCACGCTGCTGGCCAGCAGGTCACGCAGCGCCGCAGACAATTCGCCAGAGTCGGCGCGCACCAGCACCTGCCGGAACAGCTCCTGTGCGCCGGGAAAGTCACGTCGGCCGCCGGCACGACCCACACACACCGGCTTCAGGAACCTGCCAGACAGCACGGGGCGAGGGGGCGGGGAGAGCCGCGGCTGTCAAGATGGCAGGCGATACACGCGGCTTCAGGAACATGCCGGGCAGCACGGGGCGAGGGGGAGAGCCGCGGCTGTCAAGATGGCAGGCGATACACGTCGGCAGAACTAACCATGATGAGGAGGATAGCTGGGGTTTTAGTGCGAGTCGACTTATATTGTCATTTGGCGACCATAACAATTTATTGCAAAAGCAATGAATGGAAACATAGAAGTAATTACAAACTCCAAGTAGTGATGGTGATGATATACAATGAAAAGCTAAAACGGAGAATATCGCCGAGGTGCCGGGACGTACCCTACTCTCTATTCGAACTACAACCACGAGTCTTTACCGTGCAGCGGGGTGGTTACCCACCACACAGCCTCTCACGCCGACCGTCGCGGGTCTATAAGGCTAGCCTGTCGGCAGAAGGCAGGTCGGGTGGAGAGCTCACTGACCGTTGTCAGTAGATGGGGAGCGGCGGCAACGGTAGGACAGAGTCACATCATTTGTCGATTTAGGTGGAAAATGACAGCCAAATGTAAATCATTTTCCATGGCTCTCACTCCCGATTTTAGGAGTTAAATTTTCGCTCCCAAATTATCCACTGTGGTATTGATTCTGACACAAATATTGACTTAAAATGCATAATTTCAAGAAAAAAATATTACTTTTCATATTTAAAACATAAATGAGTAGTGTAACATTTCTGCATCAATTTCCACGCTCAAGGCCTTGTATGGCTCCACGCTCAAGGCCTTTTATGGCTCGAAATTTCCACTCCGACATTCGAGTAAAAATTAAATACTAGGACACGGAGGTATACGGAGGTATAGATTGCAGTCCGGGAGTAAGACCTGAGGCCGACGCGCTCCTCGTGTCACCAGCAGTGCTGGTGCTGGTCTGGTCCAGCACTGCTCCTGTTGTTGTTGTTGTTGTTTCCCTCCGGCTGCCTAAACAGCGTAGCCGAGACGGCTCTGAAGGCGCCTCCTGGCTGCCACGGCCGCCACCACATCTCGCTCGCCGCGAACTTCTGTCGTCGTCGGGTTGATTGGTAGACAGGAGGTCGACCCGGTAGTGCTGCTGTGCCGGGCACCGAGCAGAATAAGTGCCCGCGGCGTTCGGCCTCCTCGCGACAACAGCGGGCAGAGGCCCGCCCTGCAGCCCAGCCTGGTCACAGCTGGGGCCGCAGTTTGGCTGGGACTCCGGTTCCGACCTGTGCCATGTATTGCACGATCTGACCAGTGGCCCGGTCCCCGGACTGGTGCCCATCCACCGCGACGTCCGGTCGACACCAGTCACTCGGGGCGGCGATGTTTTAGGCCAGTTCAGGGTCTCTATACCAACGCCGGGTACCCACTCCTGGTATAATGTGCGTTTTGCAGCTCTGGCAGCCTGGCACGCGAGAGACCGGTGCGAACGTCTCTATTGGGACTCTTCCTGGTCCAGAGCGATCGCTTTCCTTGGCCGAGGGAAGATTCAGTCTCTCGTTGCTGGGATGGCACAGTGGGGGGACCCACCGGAGGCGGACAAGACGGCCTGGGTTGTCCGCCGGTCTTCAGGGCCTCCCTATCTCCGACCCGAGAGGCCGGACGTCTGTGCCGGCCGCTCCAGAGCGCAGTCGGGCCAGCGGCTGATTGTGAGTCCGTGCAGGACATGATCGGGTCTCTTTTCGATGCGGGGGAATGAGGCGAGGAAACAGGAGGGGCGGCCTGGAGTGCAACCATCTTCTGCCTGCTGAAGCTGGAGCATAGAGCCTCCAACAGGGGCCCGAAACGTCTCGTGCGAGCGTCTCCGTTGGGGGAACCGATGGGGCCCCCGCTCCTCCCACGTACCCGTACCCCTCCGCTGGCCGAGCGCAGTTGCCCAGTGCCAAACCCACGGTTGAGACAGGGGGAGTTTGGAGATGGCCACCCTTCAGATTCCTGAGAGCGCTCTGAAGGGGGACGCTCCCGCGGAGGAAGGTGTGATCCGATGTCCAGGGAGAAAGTCACCTCCCCGAGTCACCCCAGGACGGGAGCCGTCGGGGGGCAGAGCAACACTCCATGGGTGCGCCAGGCCCGCGCCGGTCCAGGCTGCCAACGGCCCACATCGCGCCATCCGCGAAACGACTTCAGTCGCCGGGGGGAGGACGCCTCCGCAACAAAGCTCTCAGCGGGTCGCCTGGCGGGCCCAGGGCCCGCGCCTTCCGCCGAGAGGCGGGCCCGGCGACGGGTCGACCTCCTGGCCGACATAAGTGGAAAAAGGCATGCCTCCGCGATTGAAAGCATGTTTTTGGAGGTTGACTTTGAACGCATGCCGGTGACGAATTCTGGCCGTGGCGCGGAGCTCGCGCTCGAGGATCTCCAAGTGCGAACTGGGGGCCGCGCAGGGAGCCACGCGGCAGCCGCATGTTCCCAGTGGCCCCGCGCCGTAGCCGGCCGCTGCCGTGCGGGAGCTGCTGGTCCCGAGAGCCCAGCTTCGCCCGGTGAGCTGGCGCGCTGGGGCGGCCTCGGCGCCTCTTGCCTAGCAAGCCGTCTACAGTGCGGGCCAAAATTGGCAGTCCGCGAATCCGCGTCACCCGAGTTAGGCTGAGCGTGTCGCCGCTAGGTTACCCTGACCTCCCACATGACGGTGAACGTCCCAGCGGTGTCGCGGTGCGGCAGATTAGAGACAGCAAACCAACACTGGTGTTTTTGGCCGGGGGCCAGCCGTCATCTTGGGAGTCGGCGCGCCCAGCTTTCACCGCGGCATCCGAGCCCCCGGCGATCTGCGCACGGTGATTGTCGTTTGACCCGAAGCAGAGAGCCGCCGTATCGTCTGCAATGCATGTAGGGGGCGACAACTCTGAAATCTCGAAGGGCGTCGACGAGCGGGGCGGCCCACAACAGGAACAGGGACGGGGAGAGAACCCCGCCCTGTGGGAGACCCGCTCTGAATACCCTTTCTCTGCTGGTCGTTCCGTTCACCTCCCGGGCTCCACTCGAACACGCCTGTCCCGGAGCCACTGCCAGCTCCACTCGACGAGGCAGCGAGGGAGGCCCAGTTCGAGGAGGCGGGCGCGTAGAAGATGATGGTCGACAGTGTCGTAGGCATTGACCTCTATAGGTATAGACGAACTACTCCAGCTGCTGCGCCGCCCGGCAGCCGTTCCCGCTTGAAGCGACACCAGCGCCGCAACGGAGAGGAAAGGAGTTACCGCGGCAATGCTTTTCCTATGGCGGATGGACGATATTTGACGATACTGGCCTCAACTTTCAGGTTGAATATTGTTGTGCCATGTTATTCATCACGAGTATCTCTACTCCCTAAAACCTTTTCCAATGCGCTAACTCAAGTGGTTTTTGAGTTACGGGCCGACAAATATCGCCCCTCCGCCATAGGAAAAGCATTACAGCGCAAACTCTTGCCCCTCTGACGTCCTCTCCGCTGCGGCGCTAAAGCGTCGCCTAGCGGGAACGGCTGCCGGGGCGGAGTAGTTCGTCTATACCTATATATGTCAATGGTCGTAGGCCCTTGCGAAGTCATATGCGACGAGCACATATCTCTGGGAAGTCTCGCCGTGTTGTTGTTGTTGTTGTTGCTCCGCCCGGTAACCGCCCAAGGGGCGGTCACGTAGCCGTACGGCTCTTGTGGGCCAGAAATATCCGGCGGCCAAGGCCCGCCACCACGTCGTCACCGCGCAGGTCTCGCTCCGTGGCGTAGATGTTGCCCAGCGCACGGAGGCGAGGGCCGCACAGACACGGGCAGCGCACAGACAAGTCTCGCCGTCGGGGCGCCCCCCGGCTGATCGTGGCTTCGGACGGTTCCATCCGTCCTGAACCTCCTGCACCAGTCTTCGATGTTGTCCTCGACGGACCGACCGGCGGGAACCCACCTTGCTCAGGCGGGATGAGGGCCACAACTTCTCGTGACGTGGGTTTAGGCGGGCGAGGCTAAGCCGCTCGCTAGCTTGCTCACGTGGCTTGTGAGGGCTATCGGCCTGTAGCTCTCCACTTCCGCCCTCTTGTCCTTGCCCGTCTTCGGATGGGGATGACCGTCGCTTTGACGCGTTTCCTCTGGGGACTTCTCCCCTCAGCAGGAGGCGTTGATCAGGTGGGAGTAGAGCTGTGCGCGCGTTGGGGCAGGTGACGTCAAGCATGTCGTTTGGTGATGCGGTCAAGGACCGGAGCTTTCTTGAGGCCGGAGCTGCTGGAGCTGCTGCGACAGCTTCTGCTCATGGAGAACGGTGGAGCAACGTCTGTTTTCTCCGTGACAGTCATGACAGGTCCTTCATGGCTGGGTCATTACACCGTCTCTTGGCTTCCCTGTCAACCTTCCTTCAACGCTGACCTGCCGTGACACCCCAGCGTAAGGTTTTTCACGAGGCGCCGCTTGTCCTGTTCCGAGACGAGCAGGCGACCATCTGGGCCTCCATCGTTGGCCATCGCGGTGGTTCCGTCGTCGGTTTTTTGACGGTCCCATTCTTGGGCAGGCTTGGACACTCTACCAACGCTGTTGGGGCGGTTGAGCTTGTGGAACAAACTCACGGAAGTGCTCTCTGGAGAGGCGATCTTACGAGCTAGCGGCCCTTCGCTTCGCCTCAATCCAGTGCGCTTAGAACTGGGGGTCGTCCGAAACTCAGGCGCCTGACATTCTGCCGTTCACCACTGCTCCTCAGCTCCGGGTCCGGCAGCCCAGGGGCGGGGGTCTTGCCTGGGCAGCCCGAGGGAATGTTCTTAACTGCCGCTCTCTGAATGCGGCAGTCGTGAGGCGCGAGGACATCTCCTGGACCGACTGCGGCTCCTCTCCAGCGAGGGCGGTCTCGCAGTCATCGTGGAAGGCCCGCCAGTTAGCCTTGTTGAATGACCACCTGGTCTTGCGGATCCGACGCAGGGGTTCGTTGGTGGCGCGGAGCTCCACCACCATCGGGAGGTGATCGCTGCCCAGGTCAGGGCCCGTTTCCCACCTGGCCCGCCGGGCCAGCGAGAGGCTGCAGGCGGCGACGTCAGGGGCAGTACGGCTGCCAGAGCGGTAGCTGAGGAAGGTCGGCGCGCCACTGTTAAGGGTAGTCCAGTTCGCGCCAACAAGCCAATCAGCAATACGCACACCCACGTCATCTGCCCGGTCGCACTCTCTGTCCCAGCGCGGGTGGTGGGCGTTCCAATCTCCCAGGATGATGGAGTTGTCGTCCGATGGGAGCAGGCTTGGGTCGAAGTTGTCGAATCCTGGTCGTCCATCGATCCGAGTCCGGATCGTGAAGACGGTACAGTTGTGATGTCGATGTGAGGCAGTCCGCTCAGTAGCGTACGTCGCAGATCTCAGTCGAGTCGTCCGCCGGAGCGGTGACACGGTCGTGCAGCACTACGAAGGTTGGAGGCCCGCACGAACATAGATGGCGACATCTCCCCCTTCTACAGCCGAAGGCGCCACCGGTCGACCTGCCGCGTGCGCTTCTGACTACGACAGGGGGGCTGGAGCCGGATATTCTCGGACTGGTTTTGCGAACTGACCTTCTGGACACAGACGACCGCCTCGCGTTCAGGTCGGAAAGCCAGCGCTGGAGCTCTTTAACCTTGTTGCGAACCCCTACCGCATCCATGATACTACTACCATGTTGGATTCGTCGGACGCTTGTTGCGACGATATCGCCGTTTCTCAGTCTTTCGGCCTGCCCGTCTCGCGCTGCCCGCGCCGTCGCCGTCCCTCGCGGCGCCAGCAGAGGGGGGGCGCGGCCGCACTGACTAATCATTTAAGCGGCCGGGGCCGGTGCTCGGCAATGCGGCACCGGTCCCGAAGTGGACATTACGCTGTCCCAGGCGGGACTGGAAGAGAAGGCAGAGTAGAGTGTAGAGTAGAGCAGGTAGAGAAGTTCGCGACAGCGAGACGGCGACGGCGGGAAGCCGCCACCAGGCGCCCCACGGAGAGGGCACGATGAAGTCCGTTTGGCGAACCCGCGCTGACGACACCAGCCGCGGGCCGGGCCCGAAGGCCCACAGCACACCTCCCACCTCGTGAAGGCGGACTTCTCCAGGAGGCAGCACTGCTCCTCGTGTCACCAGCAGTGCTGGTGCTGGTGTCACCAGCAGTGCTGGTGCTGGTCTGGTCCAGCACTGCTCCTCGTGTCACCAGCAGTGCTGGAGCTGGTCTGGTCCAGCACTGCTCCTCGTGTCACCAGCAGTGCTGGTGCTGGTCTGGTCCAGCACCGCTCACCAGGCCGGATGACACGCAGATAAATGTCAGGGAGGCTAAGACATTGCTGGTATCACACCAGGGAGGTAGATTATTACTTTCGAGCTAGGATGGAGTTAAAGTGAAGAGGGCGGCGAGGTCAAGAGTGATATGTCCAAATAGTAGTAAACAAATTACGCATAAATGAGCAATTATGATTCATAAGGTAGCATTTATCACACCAAATACTTAATCCATGCCACACAATTAACTGTTATTTGGATGCTTTGTCGTTGCTAAATACAGGCATAATCACAAGAACTTTATATCATTGGAACACTGACTGACAACATGATTGTCACGTGATGAGCATACAAATTACAACTACATCTGTAGACCCTTCTTGGAATGCAATAACTAGCATTCAAATCCCTCCATGACAGGTAACACAGAGGGTCCAGCAGTAGCCAGTGTCAGTCGGCGGTGAGAGCTACAGAGGGCTCAGCAGTAGCCAGTGTCAGTCGGCAGGGAGCTACAGAGTGCCCAGCAGAGCCAGTGTCAGTCGGCGGTGAGAGCTACAGAGTGGCCCAGCAGTAGCCAGTGTCAGTCGGCGATGAGAGCTACAGAGGGCCCAGCAGTAGCCAGTGTCAGTCGGCGGTCAGGAGCTACAGAGGGCCCAGCAGTAGCCAATGTCAGTCGGCGGTGAGAGCTACAGAGGGCCCAGCAGTAGCCAATGTCAGTCGGCGGTGAGAGCGACAGAGGGCCCAGCAGTAGCCAGTGTCAGTCGGCAGGGAGCTACAGAGTGCCCAGCAGAGCCAGTGTCACAGAGTGCCCAGCAGTACCCAGTGTCATCCGCAGGGAAGCTACAGATGTTGCCCAGCAGTTAGCCAATGTCAGTCGCGGGTGAGAGCTACAGAGGGCCAGCATTAGCCAATGTCAGTCAGCAGGGAGCGACAGAGGGCCCAGCAGTAGCCAATGTCAGTCGGCAGGGAGCTACAGAGGGCCCAGCAGTAGCCAATGCCAGTCGGCGGTGAGAGCTACAGAGGGCCCAGCAGTAGCCAATGGTCAGTTCGGCGGGGGTGAGAAGCTACGAGAGGGCCCAGCAGTAACCATGTCAGTCGGCAGGGAGCTACAGAGTGCCAGCAGTAGCCATGTCAGTCAGCAGGGAGCTACAGAGTGCCCAACAGTAGCCAGTGTCAGTCGGCAGGGAGCTACAGAGGGCCCAGCAGTAGCCAGTGACAGTCGGCAGGGAGCTACAGAGGGCCCAGCAGTAGCCAGTGTCAGTCGGCGGGGAGCTACAGAGTGCCCAGCAGTAGCCAATGTCAGTCGGCAGGGAGCTAAAGAGTGTCCAGCAGTAGCCAGTGTGAGTCGGCAGGGAGCTACAGAGTGCCCAGCAGCAGCCAGTGTGAGTCGGCGGTGAGAGCGACAGAGGGCCCAGCAGTAGGCAGTGTTCAGTTGGGCGGGGAGCTTAACAGAGGGCCCAGCAGTAGCCAAAGTGTCAGTCGGAGGGCGAGCTCCAGAGGGCCAGCAGTAGCCAGTGTCAGTCGGCGGTGAGAGCGACAGAGGGCCCAGCAGTAGCCAGTGTCAGTTGGCGGGGAGCTACAGAGGGCCCAGCAGTAGCCAATGTCAGTCGGCAGGGAGCTACAGAGGGCCCAGCAGTAGCCAGTGTCAGT
>VOPJ01005169.1:0-151764 GCA_014673585.1 Semibalanus balanoides | reverse complement strand
GCGTCCTCGGACAATCCGTTTCACTACCGAGTGCCGGTATCCCGTCATCATACCGTCAGCGACTGGCCGGCGCCACTGGCGTCCTCGGACAATCCGTTCTTCCACTACCGAGTGCCGGTATCCCGTCATCATACCGGCTCCGACAGACGACGGATGGCCGCTCTCACCAGGATGGACGCCCGCTGCAGATGTCACCGTCTTCTCCTTCATGTCCGCCACCCCCGGTCACAGACGACTGCTGGCCGCTCTCACCAGCTGACGGACGCCCGCTCTCACCAGGACGGACGCCCGCCCTCACCAGCTGACGGACGCCCGCTGCAGATGTCACCGTCTTCTCCTTCTGTCCGCCCCCCACCCCCGGTCGAGTGATCGCCGGCCGCACCTTCTGTACCGTGCCGCGTCTCTGACGGATGGAGAGCTCGTCTGCCTAGGACAACTCATCTGCGTGATGGCGCCGCCGGCTGACGGCGACTTTTTCTCTCCGTCGATGTCGACGAATCGGCGATGGGCTGATCCGTGCGTCTCTGCCAATGATGGGATAACAGTGCGCTGCTCCTCAGAGAGAGCGTCAGAGGTGCTCCGGGACCTCGCGCGCCGGGACCGTGCCGGGACCGCTCCGGGACCGCGCCGGGACCGCGCTGGGACCGCGCCGGGACCGTGCCGGGACCGCGCTGGGACCGCGCTGGGACCGCGCCGGGCTGCGCCGGGACCGCGCACGGGACGCGGCTGGGAACCGCGACGGCTGCGCTGAGCCGGTCCGGGACCCGCGCCGGGCCGCGCTGGACCGCGACGGGCTGCCGCTGGGACCGTGCGGGACCGTGCCGGGACCGCTCCGGGACCGCTCCGGGACCGCGCTGGGACCGCGCCGGGCTGCGCCGGGACCGCGCCGGGACCTGCGCCGGGACCGCGCCGGGCTGCGCTGGGTCTATATCACAGGAGCTCGGCTGTGATATAGACACCCAGCTCGGCTGGCTGCCACCGCTGCCACCGTTTCCCTCTCCAGCGGCGCCCGAGAGAGGAGACTGGCAGCCGAGGAGAGGATACCTCCGCTGTCGTCGTTACGCGATCGACCCGGGGCGGCGGCGAATCATCCGGCGGAAGACACCCCCCCCCCCCTCCGCCTGGCCCGCCTCGCCCGCACTGCCGGAGCGCTGCTTCACAGCGAATAACGCTGGCAAATTGGCGTCGTGAGAGTTAAAATGGATTTTACCCGGGTGTAGGACGGGCGCAGGATGGTTGCTGGGTGCGCGAGTGGAGTTGGGCGGCTCCGTCGGACGGGCGCCGGACGGGTGCCATCTCCTGGTGGAGCGTCCATTGATTGATGGTGTCTCCGGTTACTGGGCAAGGGATAACCAGAACGGGGGTGGACGGGAGTAGCCGGCTCCATCCCTGCAGACGGATGGGGATTTACCAGTCCGTGTGCGTTGTACCACCGACTACTCGGTATTTAATTCCTCACTATTGAGCTGACAGATATCCGGTGTCTTTGTGCAGCCACAAAAAGCCGGACTAGCCGTTGAGAGGCTCCCGGCGGTGAGCTGGGGGTGGTGAGCCGGGGGGTGTGAGCCGGGGTGGTGAGTCGTGGGGCGGTGAGGTCGGGGGGCCGGTTGAGATCGTGGGGCGGTGAGTCGGGGGGCGGTGGAGCCGGTGGTGGAGCCGGGGGTGGTAAGCCGGGGTGGTGAGCCGGGGGGGTGGTAAGCCCGGGGGGCGTGAGTCGGGGGCGGTGAGCCGGGGGTGTAAGCCGGGGGCGTGAGCCGGTGGGGGTGGTTGAGCCGGGGGGTGAGGAGCCGGGGGGGGTGAGCCGGGGGCGGTGAGTTCGGGGGTGTTGAGCTGGGGTGGAGCGGTGGCTGGTGAGCCGGGGGTGGTGGAGCCGGGCTCGGTGGTGAGCCGGGGCGGTTGAGTCGTGGGCGGTGACGTCGGGGGGCGGTTGAGTCGGGGCGGATGAGCCGCGGGGGGGTGAGCCGGTGGGGGTGGGCAGCCGGGGGTGGTTAAGCCGGGGGTGGGTGAGTCGTGGGGTTGGTGAGCGTGGGGGGTGAGCCGGGGGGGTGAGCCGGGGGGGTTTGGTGAGCGGGTGGTGAGCACGGTGGGGGTGTTGAGCCGGGGGTGGTGAGGGCCGGGGGGTGGTGAGCCCGGTGGGGGTGGTGAGCGGGGGGTGGTAAGCCGGGGGTGTGAGTCGTGGTGGTGGTCGGGGTGGTGAGCCGGGGGTGGTGAGCTGGGGGTGGTGAGCCGGTGGGGGTGTGAGCCGGGGGGTGGTGAGCCGGGGGTTGTTGAGGCCGGGGGGTGGAGAGCCGGGGTTGGTGAGCCGGGGGGGGCGGTGAGCCGGGGGGTGGTGAGCTGGGGTGGTGAGCCTGGGTGGTGAGCGGGGATGGTGACGGGGGATGTGAGCCGGGGGGCGTGAGCCGGGGGGTGGTCGAGCTGGGAGGTGTGTGAGCCGTGGGGGTGGTGAGCCGGGGTGTGGTGAGTCGGGGGGCGTTGAGCCGGGTGGTGGAGCCGGGGGTGGTAAGCCGGGGGGGGTGAGTGGGGTGGTAAGGGCCGGGGGTGGTGAGCCGGGGGCGGTGGCGGTCTGGTAGTGACTAGACGGCGGAGAGTCGGCGGTGGGTGCCTTTTGCCCTGCTCTCAGAGCTCAGGAGTGCACTGGTCCCGAGACCAGCCGGCCCCGGCAGAAAACACGGCACAGCGGAGAACACGCCGGCGGCGGCGGCCGCATCGATATTCAATTACTGCGCAGAGTGGAGGCCCAATCCGCTGACGAACGCCACACAACCGGCTGCTTGGGACAATATATGTACATACATACAGCACGCAGCCTGAGGCATAACAATAGTGGCGACGGCGGAAATATGGCGGGGGGGGGGGGTGCAACAGACGCGACGGGCGGCTGGTTCAGCTGAATGACTGTGGGGTTGTGGTACAGTTGAGGGTGCCTGTGTGTATAAAGAATGACTCGGTAAGGGTTAGCGCAGCCGGCAGCGCTATTAACATTCACAAGTTGTAGGACCTCTATAGCTATGTATTTATGGAAGAGGTTATTAGCGAGCGTTTGTTTATTTGTTTGCAGATGGTGAATGACAAATGGCATTCGATTTGTTCTCCATAATTCACAAAAATTATCAACTGTCCAGTGAGAGAAATAAAATATAAAACCAAAGCTTTTTTACTTAAATATATCAAATACTTAACTGTTCCGGCGGTGGTATTGAACCTGTCAGTACGTAACAGTGCTCCCAAATCTCCACACTGACGGTGCTCGTCATGGGTGAAGCTTTTCAGAAAAAAATTGGTGAGGACAATATCATATAGGCTGGTTGTTTTCAATGGTTCAGGTGAAAAGTGACCATTTCAACGCCAGGAAACCTTAAAATCTAACAAAAAAGTTCGTGGGGCAGAATGCATAGCTGGTAGTGGTGGGGCAATCTCCCCACTATTTTAATAAGCAACTCCGCCCGTGGTGCTCATCGTTTTTTACACTGAAATACCACGTGGCGATTGACATCGCAACGGTGACGTGCAGCTCCGATGAAATATAACACTTCGGTTAGGTAACGATGTGCACTCGGGTGAGCAGCAGCAGGCCGGCTCGACGGCTGATAAGACGCAAACTGGCGCCTCGTGACGCAATAACTTGCTGGCGAGACACTTTCCTCGATGGGTTAGCATCACCTAAAAGGTCAGGGCGCTTCAGCATACGGGTGACATGGCTCCTATGCTGACAGCTCGGACGGCTGGGCCGACTAAGCAGCGAGATGGCAGGCGGTCGATGAACGATGTGAAAGGTTGTGTAACGGAAAAGACAGGACGAACGAGTCAACTCGTAACGAGTCGCGCAAAACAAGGTTTGCAAGATGCTGCTGACAAATAGCTGCTGTCGTCTGTGGTCATCTTATATTATCCTGCCTGTTAGTTTGTATATTGCTCAAGACTGCAACTTGTCTGAGCCTAAGAAATGAAAGGAAATTCGTCGAAATCTAACATTTTTTGCAATCTGGCCTCTCCTACATTCACACATCCAAATAAATAACGCTTTGGCTTATCACGTAACAAGGCACTGCTGCTCGAACCAAACTTAACAATATAATTGGCTTTTTATCATGTTCATCTTCCTATTCAAGGTGTATATATGCACCTCCCCTGTTCACTAGCGATTAGAGTTCGACATGGCTGCACTTTTCCTTGGCCTAGCCGCCCCACAGCCATTGCATCACAGCCACAAGCCGCCACAGCCACTCCAAATGGTCATATGGCTGGCCGTTGGCCAGGCCGCTTGATGATCTTTGTGAAATCATGTATGGTATTATTTTCAATACTACTATTATGGCATGCCGGCCTTTCTCGCCTCTAAGCATGATTGGTTATAGATTGATAGCAAAACAAAATGCTCAGCTGGACTAGCGCAGCAACACAGCGTCAGCACAGCCATTGATCTAGAACGATTGTTCAGTCCGGCCACCCAATTAAGCCCTGTGTTCGGCCACCCGGATCGGGATAGCCGCCCCACTGTAGATCACCTCTACTAGTGCGATGGCTGTTGGCCTCCGGGCAGTATTCGGTCGTACCAAGGACCACAGTATCCCCGGGATTACTGGAGCGTGCGCCACTATCAACGGCGCTTTGGGATTATCTTGAGGCCGCCCCTGGGCCAGCACGCTGCTCGCGTTTTACGGAAGTGACATAAGATGCAATGGTTAAAACCAGCAAGGTCGGGGTGAATGTTATGTATGCCATATATGGTATGGGGTCAGGGATGCAAGGACATTACAGGCAGGTTAATCAATATCGCCAGGAAATCGTCACCGTCTCGAGACCATTTTTTTCACCTTCAGGATTTCCCTCGTCCATCACCACCTGCGACCTACTACATTGGTCTCGCGACGCAGCGAGTTTCAAAGCAAAGAGTGACGGGGGTACCATACAACGGAGTGGGTGATCTGGATCTGAATCTGTCTGATCTGAGGGACGATCTGAGAGAACACAAGGATGGTGATCCTGACCATCTGATCTGAGGGAGTCGATCATGAGGACAGACGTTCAGTTTCGAGTTAACAGTATGCTCCCATTTTAGGCGACGCACTATGCGGTCACAGGAACTGTGAAGTAAGCTCCGTCGAACTCCCAGGTTGTGAGCTATGGCAAGCATCGCGGCAGAACTGCGATCACAGAACTGTGATAAGCTCCGGTCGGCCCCAGGTTGTGAGCTATGGCAAGCATCGCGGCAGAACTGCGATCACAGAACTGTGATAAGCTCCGGTCGGCCCAGGTTGTGAGCTATGTGCAGCGATCGAGCGTCTAGCGACATACCGCACAATGAAGCTTGCGGTATACACGTCGTCAGATGATAAAATCAGCGAGAGGATGAATCTCCTTATTCCACTCGTGACCCAGCTGTGTGACTGTCTATGGGTGCCCACAGCCATTGGATATCAACTCTTCTGCCAACTACAGCGGGAAGTTCGAGGAACAGATCTCAACGATACGTAACTTCAGGTGTTGTTGCTTGCACCCGGGAAATAGCGATCCGTCGCCTAAGTCAGCTGCTGCATTGGGAAAGGGTTTATAAAGGAGCGCTATGCATTGTGCGTAATAGCTGTAACTTTGGAATTGATGCCTCTTGCATATGCGGCAGGTCCGCAAACACACCTACATCGTAAGTTATTCAGGTCTAGCTGCCATGGCCATCTTATATCAGTCATACATCCCGACTGTTTGACCGATGTATGCGGAGATTACGCACTGCTTCCTCAGGCTCGCACTGACGATACATCTGTAGTATTAAAATCACAAGTTCAATAATACTGTCGGTACGTTTACGGGTATTTCATTTATTTCATCTAAAATATGCCTCTTTACACTTGAGGGTGAATTTTTGATTCATGGAGCCACTACGGTCCCACTTCCCCAGGGCAAAATTTTTGAGTGCCTGAAACGTCAGGTACTTCGGCGGCCTGCCATCCCCTGTTCCGAAGCTCCTGTGGCTGCGTTCCTGCTGACTGGGCTCCTGTGGCTTCCCGTTCCTGTCCTGGTGGCTCTAGTTGGCTGGCCGTTCCTGATTCGGCTCGGGGTGCCTCACTGTGGCGCCGCCTTCCTGGTGCACTGGCTCCTGTGGCTCCACGTTGCCTGTGGCCCCTGGTGGATGCCTAGCGCGCTGCGTTTCCTGTCCGGTGGGTGGCTGCATATGTGGCTGCCGTTCCTGTCCCTGGTGGCTGTGTGGGTGTCGTTCCTGTCCCTGGGTGATTGCTTACGGCTGCCGTCCTGTTCCCTGGGTATTCGTGCGGTGTGCCGTTTCCTGTCCTGGCTGGGTGCTGTGGGTGTCGCTTCATGTCCTGGTGGCTGCTAGGTTGTGGCTGCCTGTTGTTTGAACGATCACATTGTGGCTGATGTGGCATACACGTTGCCTTTGGTTCCCAATGCCCTGGTTAAGGCTGCTGTGGCTGCCATTCATCCTGTCCCTGGTGGCTGCTGTGGCTGCCGTTCTCTGTCCCTGGTGGCTGCTTGTGGCTGCCGTTTCCTGCTCTCCTGCGCTCCCTGGTGGCTGCTGTGGTCCGTTCCTGTTCTAGTGGCTGCTACGTGGCCTCCCGTTCCTGTATCCTAATGGTGTGAGCTGAGGTGTGGTTCATCCGGCGTTCTTCCTGGTGCTGCTCGTGGGCTGCCCCGATTCCTGTCCCTGCTGTCGTGCATGCGTGGTCTGCGGTTCCTGTCCCTGGTGCTGCTGTGGGCTGCCGTTCTGTCCCTGGTGCTGCTGTGGCTTCGCCGATCTTGCCCTGTCTTCTCAGAGTTGGCTCTGGTGGCTATTTGCCGGTTCCTGCTCCCTGCGTGTTGGCTGGCTTGTGGCTCCCCTTTCCTGGTTCCTGGATGGCTTGCTAGTGGTTCTGTTCGTGCCTGTTCCTGTGGCTGCTGTGGCTGCCGTTCCTGTCCCTGGTGGCTGCTGTGGGTGTCGTTCCTGTCCCTGGTGGCTGCTGTGGCTGCCGTTCCTGTCCCTGGTGGCTGCTGTGGCTGCCGTTCCTGTCCCTGGATGGCTGCCTGGGCTGCCGCTTCTTCTGTCCCTCCTGGTGGCGCTGTGAGCTGTCGTTTCTGTTCCCTGGTGCTGCTGTGGCTCCCCATTCCTGTCCCTGCGGGCGGGCTTGCTGTGGCTGCCGTTCCTGTCCCTGGGTGCTTAGCTCCTGTGCTGGCACGTTCCTTTGGCCCGGGGTTAGGCTGCCTAGTGGCTCGCCGTTACCTGTCCCTGAAAGTGGACTAATCTGCGGCTGCCGTTCCCTGTCCTTGGTGGCTGCTGTGGCTTGCCTCGATGTTCTCTCGTCTGGTGGCTGCTGGCTGCCGTTCCTGTCCCTGGTGGCTGTTGTGGCTCCCGTTCCTGTCCCTGGTGGCTGCTGTGGCTCCCGTTCCTGTCCCTGGTGGCTGCTGGCGGTCAGTCGGTAGCCGTGTGCTGTCGGAACGCCAAGAGGCCTGTCAGTGTCGATCGACTATATTGCATCGATGTCGACGACGGGTCGGAGCCGCACAAAAACAGAGCTGGTCGGCTCAATCTTGGCCTGTTCGGCTGGAGGTGCAGCCTTAGAAGTGAGCGCCGCCCTGGGTGCCTTATATGGGCATAGGAACGTCACGAGAAGTAGCCGGTGGGCCAGTGATACTTTGATCTTGTCTCGAGCCCCCGCCCTTCATATCAAGACTTCTTTGTAAATTTTGTCTTTTCTCGCCTTGGCGAATCGTTTGAAACCTAACATATTCCTTACTAACACGCACACTGGAGGGGGTGCTTTTGTCCCCCCCCACATGTTTTTCGAGAAGAGCTCGAAAATAATACGGAGCAGTTTCGGTGGTTTATGCGCTACAATCAAGCCAACACAATAGCAAACGACGCCCCCCCCCCAAAGTGATAAGTAAAAAAATTGTTGAGTTATATAGATTTGAATTCCAAGATGGCGCCCAGAATCGGGGTCGGCGAAGCGATATCTTCGGAACCAACAGTCAGATCGGGATGATTGAAACGACATTCGGTAGCCAATGTTAATTTAATTTCCCGAACACAACATTAAACACCCTGCTGATGACCTGTGACGTCACATAGGTCAAATGGAAAAATGTAACATTTGGCCAAACTTGGCATTTGTGACCCCATTAATTGACTTTCAAGATATTGACCTAAGATTAATTAAATTTCTGAAATTGTAGATCATCACAGCATCTAACTACCCTGTAAGTTTATTCATCCATGCTTTCAGATATCTCAGGGAAAGCGGGCACTAAAGTATCCCCCGCCCCTCTCTAGTACGCGGAAGTGGCATACCACTCTCCAGGGCGCTTGTTAGAGACATAAAAAGAAAATGCCGAAAATTATGGATCATTCCCCATCCCTTCCCCGACCCACCTTTTTCTACACCGGTTGGAAATGTGACTTAAAGAGTTGATGCATTTTTTATGTGAATACAAATGCAGATGTGCTGTTGGGCCCCAAATTAAGACGTGCCCGTGAGACGTGCCAGTTAGGATATCGAAATATCGTCAAATTTGTTAGTTCCAGACTCGTATGAATATTTATAACAAGAGAAAGCATTCCAATGTATTTAAGGTTGCAAAGATGTTTTGTTATTATACAAGCGTTATGCTTTTATTTCATGCACATTGAACATAATGCATACAAATAATGTAATTGCAATGCAATATGATTAATTGTATATCTTTATCATGGATAAATACATGGATAAATACATGGATACATGGATATCATGGATAAATACTCTTAAAGGAAATGTGCCTACTCTTTTGGAATGTCAAATGCATTGTGTTACGGTAAGAAGCTATTGGTTTGATCATTGGATACGATAAAAATCACGTCTGGAGCGCCTTTAGTTTAATTCTTACTGATATTATGTTTTGCATGTTGTTTTGCTTCGATATCCATAAACGATCGCCACTATAAACACAGTAAAAAAGATGTTATTTAGAATGGCGAGCCTAAGGCAAAAAACTTCCTATACGAACAATTATACAGCTGCTGTCAGCCCGCACGAGCTGTTTGTATATGGTCTTATATGGTCAGATAGCTAATTCAGCTCTTATATGGTCAGATAGCTAATTCAACAGCCAATATGTTGACGCTAACCAAATCACTTTATTTTCATAACTTTATTGATGACGGTAAGGGCAGAGCAAAATCGCAATTTTTATGTGGTCGTTTTTGGGTCATTGACTTGACCGGAAAGTCACCCGTTGACCTGAAACCCAAAAAGTGCATACTGTGAGATTCCTCACATGACAGGCAATATGCTGTTTTTTACCGCGTTGCTCTACGATATATGCTAGCGGTGTAATGTTTAGGGCAGTGCTTCTAGTTGAGCGAAAGCCTCTCTGACGAATGCCGCAATGTTTGTGATTCCATACTGATCTTGTCAAATTTCGAATAATTCAGTAACTAGAGTGAATCTGGAGAAAGGAAGTATTGGCTAAATTCAGAAAAATATGTGCTATAGACCAGTATCAACAACTCCACATGAACAATCAGAGGAGGCACACTCCCTTTAGCTTTGTGGAGCGAGAAATGTGCTTTTCATTGCAGGAACGTGACGCCTTGCACCTGCAGCACTTCAGTTGTGTGACAGCTGTGACAGTGATGTGACAGCTGCTCTCCGAGGTGTGATCGTAATATAGAATACATGAGCTTCTAAGACAATGTGAACAGTTACACGGATTATGAGTGAAATATATCCGACCACTTATGACTAGGTCCTGTGCGGGCGAGACAGTGTCATATCACGTCCTTCAAGAGCTGAGGTCAAGTGTGCTAAATGTCATACTACGCAGGTTATAAGTGCTAGTACCAGGTATACTACATCAGTGATGTCTGAGAACATTGCTAGACCTGGTTTAATGAGCTAGCTTTATGTAGATGCTACGTAATCACGCACTCCGGGGCCGCCCACCCACGAGTCCCTCCACTCCTACACTCCCGGGACCAAAGCCACCGCGAGTCCCTCCACAATCTACCGATGGGAGTACTAAAACTCCGGGGACCCACCACCACGAGTCCTCCACATCCTAACGGCGAGTTCCTCACTCCGGAGACCAGCCACCTAACGAGTCCTCCACAATCCTAAGCCGATCGAGTTCCTAACACCCGGGACCAGCCCCCACGAGTCCTCCCACATCCTAAACCAGATCGAGTCCTACACTCCGGGGACCAGCCATCACGAGTCCTCCACATCCTATACGATCGAGTCCTTTCACTCCGGAGACCAAGCCACCGCGAGTCCCTCCACATCCTATCGATCGAGGTCCTACACTCCGGGGGACCAGCCACCACGAGTCCCTCCACATCCTACCGATCAGTCCTATCACTCCGGGGACCAGCCACCACGAGCCTCACCATCCTAACCGATCCTCTTACACTCCGGGGACGCAGGCCACCACGAGTCCCTCCACATCCTACCGATCCAGTCCTACACTCCCGGGACCAGCCACCACGAGTCCCCCACATCCTACCGATCCAGTTCCTACCTCGGGAACCAGCCATCACGCGAGTCCTCCACATCCTACGATCAGTCCCTACTACACTCCGGGGACCAGCCGAACCACGAGTCCCTCCACATCCTACAACTTCCGGGACCAAGCCACCCGGCGAGTCCCTCCACTCCTACCGATCGAGTCCTACACTCGGGACCAGCCACCACCCACGAGTTCCCTCCACAATCCTACACTCCGGGGACCAGCCACCACGAGTCCCTCCACTAACCGTCGAGTCCTACCTCCGGGACCAGCCACCACGAGGTTTTCCCTCCACATCCTATATCGATGAGTCCTAACACTCCGGGGACCAGCCAACCACGAGTCCCTCCACATCCTACCCCGGATCGAGTCCTACATCGGGACAGCCACCACGAGTCCCTCCGACAATCCTCACATCCGGGGACCACCATACGAGTCCCTCCAAACCAAGATACCGATCGAGTCAACACTCCGGACCAGCCGACCACGAGTCCTCCACATCCTAAAACCGGATCGAGTCCTACACTTCCGGGGCCAGCCACCACGAGTCCCTCCCACAATCCTACCCGATTCGAGTCCCTACAACTCCGGGGACGCAGCCATCACGAGTCGCTGCCACATCCTAACACCGATCGAGTCCTACAACTTCCGGGCGCAGCCACCCACGAGTCCCTCCACATCCTACCGATCGAGTTCCTACAATCCGGGACCAGCCACCACGGAGTCCTTCACATCCTAGCCGATCAGGTCCTACACTCCGGGGACGCAGCACCAACGATGTCCCCTACCGATCGAGTCCTACACTCCGGGGACCAGCCACCACGAGTCCCTCCACATCCTACCGGTCGAGTCCTACACTCCGGAGACCAGCCACCACGAGTCCCTCCACATCCTACCGATCGAGTCCTACACTCCGGGAACCACAGATCAGGGGTCAGCAGTGCTTCTGACGAAAAGTTTCTAAAATGTCTTTCGCAATGATCGTGAGCGATGGGAACGGACGAGCGAGCTGTCATACTTCAATTTCCGGCTCAATGTTTTATCCTGGCTGCTTCCACTCTTGTCAGAGTGTGTCCGAGTTTCCGTGAAGGATGCGACGTTACTCGGAGAGGCGCCAGTGGTCGCTGAGAAACGGCTCTTCACCCAGCTTCTGATTGCAGATGCCACGCTCCTACCTCGGGTCACCCAGCGGCCTTTCCAGTCCATCGTTAGCTGCGCTCGAGGGCTCTGCCGACGAACTGCCATCGTGGTAAAAGGTCACCACTTGACTTGAGGTCACTGGCTTTGACCTGGTTCCGACCCAGTGCGTGTCACACCCTACCTCACCCCTCACCAGGGCCACTGCGGCTTTGGCCTAACCACCACCAAGCCATGGTTAATGTGCAGTGATAGTGATAACCAGCGTCGAGTGCAGGGAGGATCTGTGGGGAACCAGGGGAGATTTGAGACGATGGGCGACAGTCTGAGTAAGCACCTGATGACTTGGGGACGGCATAAAAGTGGTAGTTTCTTCCGTAGACTTCGGTAGCGTCTTGCAACGCCAATGGGTGCTGGTAGCCCCAAGAGGGCCAATAAGGGTAGCTGGGTAGTGGGCGCTGAGACTGTACCATTTGAACCCACTCACGGGCTCACATAGGGAGTGAGCTTCAAATTCAGCTTCACTCTGGATTTCTATCCGCAAGACCTTTTGTAGAAGCATTTATATATGTAAAGTTATAAGAATCAAATTTGCATGGCAGAATGATGCGATGGTGATGCGATGGTGAACTACTTTACTTGCAAATTTCATGGTTCATGGTCAATATCTGCAAGGTCAAATGTCCTCCAAATCACGCCCAGCAGGGCCCGTCAAGCAGCACAGTGTGCGAACGTTGCCATGCTAAACTAAAACGCTTATTTTTTCAGATAAGATACAATGTAGAAAGACGCGAGTTTTCATGACACAAAGCTCAAACTGTAGGCTATCCTATGTTATACTTTTGCGGTTCTTAAGAACCATAAAGCTAAGTTCTTAGTAAACAAAGAGCTAAGTCTTTGTTTACTATGAGCCATCACTAATTAGTGATGGCTCATAGTAAACAAAGACTTATCGCTCTGGTCGGGTGCTCGGGGCAGCATGTCGTTTAATCCTATGATAGTTCAGCAGCTTTGCAATTCCCAATAACACAACTTTTTTGTTCATATACGATGTCATCACAGGGGCATCCCGTGAAACAGGATTGGGACTCCTGAGTGAGCGTGACGTGCCTGGCCTATACGACTAGCTGAGGTTCGCCGAATGCGGGACACCCCGATCGGCATGGAGTGACATGAGTTACCCACGCAAGTAGCATGAGTAAACCCACTAACGCGACCACAGTGACGTGATCAAACCCACTAACGCCCCAGCGGCCCCAGCTAAGCGTGCCAAACCACTAACTGATCGATCTCGTGTCACCGCACTGTGCGGCCCCACTGCCGTTTGGATTTGACGGCGGCGTGCTGAGACGGTGAAATTGGCTTTCAGTACGCCCGAATCGTGTTTACGCCTCACCTAAATGGCGAGTCAACTTCGCGGGAACGCCAATCGCAACACAAGAAAACAGTAAAGACCTGCAGGCCCTTTATTGGGAAAGGCCTGAGGTGTGCAGAGATATTGTTGCTGCGTGTAAACATTGAAAGTTAATTAACCGGAGCTTTGAAAATACATGATGTGTTGTTTCATTTGGTTATTTTGACACCGACAGCTTATGACGGGCTTGCATGGTTTGACAAGATGAAGTAACAATTTCCTGAGCCTTTGGTATTGTATTGTATTGTATTAAACAATTAAAACACTCTCCATTTAAAATGGCATTGCCGCGAGTGTCCGGGTCAGGTTAAGAGATGGATATGTTAAAAAAGACACTTGGGTATAACACATAACAATAAAAGATTCAAATGATATTAAAGAAACCACTAGCTAATTAAAACACGCATAAAACGACGCACGCACACACACACACGCAGTCATACACTCATCATCCCCGCTTCACACAACTAAAAGCTCTGATACGGCGCGCTTAAAAGCCGTATCAGAGCTTTTACTTTTGGTGGAGTAAGACATTGTCATCGCTGGCGTAATTATTTCATACCTAGCATCTTTATGACTAGCAATAGTTGTGACTTTTTACAAATGTCCCAGGTAAAAGTGGGAATCCCAACAAGAAACTTCCCATTTACTGCACTATTCTTTTTCCAGTTAAAGGTTTATTTTTCTTCAAAAACGATAATTTCAAAGTCAGTGTCTCATTCGGCGAATTCATGTTACACATCCGACTGCTTCATCAGCTTCCAACTTTTAATGCACCACTTTCTCGCTTAGTATTGCGTGCAGAACTGCGAATACTCTCGTCACACTTCAAATTAAACGGACGCCGCGCCGGCGGGAAAGGCTGCAGCTCCGCGAAACTGAGTGGGTATCAACTGAGTCGAGTCGACTTCGACTGATCTGTTACGACTAATATCCGCCTTACAGTTCCTACTTGTTCCGGTGACACTGGCTCGCAGAAATCAGTATAATAAAAACTAAACAAAGTCCATTAACAAATACCTGCGTGAGTTCCATGTACAATACATTGTACGTCCGTTATCGTAACTGATGGAGAACCATTCAGACAATTCGTATATGCCTGCCAATACGACAGAGTACGCCACTCAGTCATACGTGGGCATGATCTCCTTGAAGTAGCATTCCTTGCACCAAGTCTGAGAACTCATCTGCGGAGTTAATCGGACTGCAACGCGTGGTCAGTATTGACCTGCTCTAAGCTCTCCACCATCGGAATATGTTGACAGTCTAGTCCAATTATCGGTCCTGGGTCTGAGTTTGGGTCAAAGTTCCTCTAAGTGCTGTGTCAGTGCTGTGTCAGCTGGGTGTTGTTCTCTGTTTCCAAGGCTGTGAGGTTCTGACAAGTCCGTGCTGGTCCGTTCCACAGAGCCCATCACAGAGCTGTTGGGCGCTCCGGAGCTCTTCATTGACGCCCAGAGCACCATCAACCTGACGTGTGTGGTGCGAAACTCCCCCGAGCCACCGTCGTTCATCTTCTGGAAACACAACGGACAGGTGAGGTGGAAAATAGCTCTCACGCTCCTAGCTACTCTCTCATGCTCTCGCTCTCTCACTATTCCGCTCTCTCCCTTGCTCTCTGGCTTCCTTTTTATCTCCCTCTTTCCTATATCGCCCACTCGCCCACTCGCTCACTCGCTCTCTCGCTCTCTCGCTTTCTCGCTCTTTCGCTTTCTCGCTCTCTGTCTCTCTCGTTCTCTCACTCTCTCGCTCTCTCGCTCTCTCGCTTTCTCGCTCTCTGTCTCTCTCGTTCTCTCATCATCTCTCTCGCTCTTCTTGCTCTCTTGTTCTCTTGCTCTCTTGCTTTCTCTTGCTCTCTGCTCTCTTGCTCTCTGCTCTCTTGCTCTCTTGCTCTCGGTTGCTCTCTTGATCTCTCGTGGCTCTCTTTGCTTCTCTTGCTCTCGTTTGCTCTCTTGCTCTCTTTGCTCTCTTGCTCCTCTGCTTATTGTTTAATCGGCTGCTTACTTGCTTTCTTGCTCTCTTGTTCTCTTAATCTCTTAATCTCTCGCTCTCTCGCTCTCCTTTTTTTGTGTTCTATCGCTGCCTCACCTTTTTTTTGCTTTCATGCCACTTCTGTTTTTTTTTGGTGCTATTTATCAGTTCACGAAATTTAACTGAAGTTTTACTTTTTTTACTCGCAAGCTCATTGTTCTTACTGTTCGTGACGAAAAATACTGAATTTCTCACTTTCCACTTTCTCACTCGAAATTACTCAAAGGCTTTGAGTCAAAGCTCACTGATTTACCCACCAACTTAACTTTTTTTAGCCGCTCCTCACTATTTTGACTTCATCTTTCGCAAAATTACCCAATAGTATGTTTTTATAGAATGCAGCCTGGAATATAGAACACTCTTAGATCTGGTATGCGAAAAGACTCGTTGCGGCGATTACGGCGTGCCAGGAGAGCAATTTGGGTCAGCCACCGTGCCAGCCACCGTGCCACGTGGTGTTATCGTTGTCCTGGTGTCCCTGCCCGCGTTATTTGTACTGTTGTCCCTGCCCGCGTTATTTGTACTGTTGTCTTTTCTTGCCCGATTATTTGATCAGAGTCTTTACATTGGAAAAAGCATGGATGCCGATAGTGATAGTGACTTTGCCGAGCATCAGCCTTCAACACGTCGGCAAGAAAGCGGTAAATGTGCGGCCGTGACCAGCCAGGGGAGGTCATTACGGGATTCCCCATTGGTCGGCTGCCGAGCGGCTTAGCATTAGCGATGACGTCAATGGATCTCTGGTCCGACTCGGCTGTATCCGCACTAGAAGTCATGCCACTCTTCTACCCACCTACCCACCAGATGTGGGTAGTTACTACCCACGTGGGTAGTAGCGGTTAGCACAAGCGATAATTTGGATGAAGTGGGTAGTTGGCGGGTAGCATAATTTTAATAATTGAAAAAATGAAACAAAAACATGGATTTTGATGGAAATTGGGATACTTGAACAAATATATAGGCTCCTCAGTAAATGAGCAGAGATTAATACATAGCAGTTTTAAACATTACAAATTAGTTATTAAATGACAAACATAATGATAACAAGTTTGATTTGTGGGTACTTGCGGGTAGTGGCAGCTTATATGGTCATCGGGTAGTGGAGGGTAGTTGAAAGGGGTTTTGCAAGGTCGGGTCGGGTAACCCACAAGCCTGAAAAGTGAACACCTCTAATCCACACGCGGCTCGGTGAAGTGCGAAATATTCAGACTGAAGCTGGTCGAGGTTGCTCACTCAGGCGGCAAAGGGCCCTCGGGCTACTAGAGGCGCCTGCAATGCCAACAAAGGGCCTCTTCAGGCCTAACACAGACCCCCCCTCAGGCTGACTTAGGGTCTCCCTCAGGCCGACAGAGGACCCTGTCGGGTCGATCGAAAGGGCCCCTCAAGCTGGCCGAGGCCACTCAGGCCACCAGAGGGCCACTCAGGCCACCAGAGGGCCCCTCAGGCCACCAGAAGGCCACTCAGGCCACCAGAAGGCCACTCAGGCCACCAGAAGGCCACTCAGGCCTACAGAGGGCTCCGTCAGGCTGGCAGAGTGCCCCGTCGGGTAGAAAGGGTCCTCAAGCTGGTCGAGGAACCCTCAGGCCACCAGAGAGCCTCTCATTTCCACATAGGGCCCTCAGACCAACAGAGGGCCCTTCATACCAAAGAGGGCCCCTTCAGACCGACAGACAGCCCCTCAAACTGACAGAGTGTACCTCAGGCCGATCAAAGGCCTTCTCATGCCGACCGAGGGCCCCCTCAGGTCTATTGACGGCCCCTCAGACCGATAGACGGCCCTCTCAGGACGACAGAGGGCACCCTCAAGCCAACAGAGGCCTATATAATACACCATCAGATTCACAAAGGGCCCCTCAAACCTACAGAGGTCGCCCTCAGACTGACAGAGGGCCCCCTCAGACCGACAGAGGGCGCCTTAGACCGACAGAGGGACCCTCATGCCGACCGAGGAGCCTCCTCGGGTCAACCGAGTGCCCTTCCAGACCAGCAGGGGGCCCCTCATGCCGACCGAGGCCCCCTTCCGTATCAGGACACTCTCAAATCAAATACTTTACCTATCATATACGAGAGCGACCGCAATCTTCCCAACTTTCTAAACGATGATGGTGAGTGACTTGAGTAATAATGATGAGTGCGTAATCGGATACATTTTCTTTAGAGCCGTATACATTCATACTGGTTGAGAAGATTTCGGTGAGTAATCAGTCATTTCGGTGAGTGAGCGAGCACCCAGATCTGGCAACACTACTAGATGCTAAAAAAGTGACATTATGAGTAAAATCGGTGAGGTGGTCAGTAAAAGCAGCGAGTGAAATATTTCAGTTACACAAGAAGGTAAATTAAGTGAGACGTTCAGTAAAAACAGTGAGCTGAAGACCAATACATATTCCCACCCCCCGTTTTTAATTGATCTGTCTCTGTAGCTGTCGCTGAGTATTCTGCGTAAAAGTGGACAACATGGAGCATGGCATACACTAGTAGTGCCAATCTAACTTACTATTTAAAGAAAGTATGTCTGTCTGTCCCTGTTTCGCCAATCAATTTTTTCCTTATACTTATCATAATTACGAAATGTAATGTAGTTTCGACACATTAGCAGTATCTAGGAAACCATTTTGCAGATCGCATGACATCATGTGTGCATATTATTCTGCTCCCTACATTTCCCCAAATCAAACCGTCCTCCTACAAGTAAAGATCATTACTGACTGTGTTAAAAAACACGACACAGCTTCCACCGATAATACCGCCGTCCGCCCTCTGATAAGCGGAACTTGAACTATATGCAACCAGCGCCATGGCACGGGTAGCGACACCTATAGCACAGAAAGAAAGGGTTTAGCAGTAAGCGTAGAAAATATAGGCCGTTCGCAACGAATTGAAAAGTCTTAAGTCGCAAACCACGATATCTTTGACGGGTGAAGTACCTGCGGTATCTGAACGAATACCAACATAAATGCAGTCTGTATGCATAATCGTACCGGCGGAGCGGACGGTTAGGAACTATCGGTAGCTAATTTTCGGAATTCCACATTTTAACGAAAACCGATTCTGCTTTCGGACAAACATAAAATATTTTTGTTCATTTTTTTGGATTCTCTGAGGACGGATGTCGCGAAATCACTTAGCTAACCACGCACACTGGAAGTGGGGGAGGGGCACTTGTGTGGCCCCTCATGTTTTGATGAATAGCTTGAAAACGAAGCAAAGCATAGCAGTAAGTTTTTTCACGAATTTACGGCAATACAGTACAGGATTGTTTGAACGCAAAAAACTTTGGAAATACGTCGGTAGGCTTTGTTATTATATGGATGAATTCATGACGGCGGCCAAGAATCGAGGTCGGCGAAGCGATATTTTCGGAAACCAACGAGATGATTCAAACGCCATTCGGTAGCCAATGTCAATTGATCCATCCTTGACTTAAACTTAAAACAAATTGCCGGTGCCTGTGACGTCAACAGAAACACAAATTTCAAAAATGGTTGACATTTCAACAAAATTTGATCTCGTGACTCGTTGACTTTAAGATATTGATTAAGGTCACTTAAATTTAATACAATGTGGGTTCATCAAAGCACCTACCGGGTCTTTCTAGAAATATTTTTTAATTTGCCAATTTCATGCATATGCAATGGACTAAGATATATAAATACAGTATCATTAGGTCGGGATAATTTGTACAGTTTGTTATTTAGCAATTTTGGAGGTGGTTTGTTGGATGCAAACAAGCTTTGAGGATTTTCCCACAGGATGTCAAATTCGGTTTTGCTTGATTTGACGGCAAATAAAAAACGTCGGGAAGGATGAAACGAGGATAAATATATTTGCACGTTATTTTTTTAGCTAGTGGCACGTGCATAATGTATTTTTATTCTTGCACGAGATACTTGCGACCAACCGCAACCAGAAAGGGCTACTTGTTTCAGCAAGACGGTGCGACAGCCACACCACGGTGGCTGCAAGAAGCTGGCTGTAAGAACAAGTTCGGCGACCGAGTCATCAGTCGCCTCGCTGCGCACCCTTGGCCTGCCAAAAGCCCAGACCTCTCTCCGTTGGACTTATGGTTCTTTGACGTCTTCATGACGGATCTACGCAAAATACCATCAGCATCCCTATGAGACTTAAAGGCAACGGTGGAGGCCCGTGCTAATTCAGTGGAAGAACAGGAAGTGTGTCGAGCTGTGCGGCACCTGCGCTGGCGGGCGAAGGCCTGTCACCCTTCGAGAGGCACCCTTCGAGACACAGCTGGCCAAACTGAGGAACTAGTTCAGTGACAGTGAAAGAACACTGTAAATCACCAGCAGTGAGCCTACATGTTCATAATACAGTTCTTATGTGTGCATAAAAATGCGTTTAATTATTATTCACTATTTTCCCCCCGTAAAATCAAGCAAAATCGAATTTGACATCCTGAGGGAAAGTCCTCCAAAACTTGTTTGCATCCATCAAATAAATGGTTACACAACAAAATATCCAGATGTATTCTACCCGATGATACCAAATTTGTATATTTATATCAATTTGAAATGCCTCAAATAGGCAACTAAAACATTTCAAAACATCTTAAGATGTTTTAAAACATTTCGCGCAAAATAACCCATCGTGAAAACGGCTACTATTTGTGATCTAAGAAGGGGAGGGGGCATTAAAGTGCCCCCTTGAGTATTTCCATGCATAATTATGTGTATGATCATTAACATGGCAATGTTTATTTTCTATCAATAATAATCTTTTATCAATAATGAAAAAAATGCAAGCATATATTGGAATGATAAGCTGACTGTTTAACATTCTATGTCAAACACTTCTTCTGTTTTCTGAAAAATGTGTGACAAAAAATGTTTTCGGACAGTTTCGGACGAAGAGCTGACCACGGTCTTGGACTTTGGTCGGACATTGGAGAAATATTTCCGCACCACTAGATTCAACGTAAGCATCAGCCAAGGAAATGTAATTTACGGTCCTCGCCGATGCTTTGAGTTTCCAGCCGAGTCATATCCTTGGTATATCTATCTTTTATGGAATTACTGTGTAAGAAATATGATAGCAGCTCGTATATCTGAGGAGCGATTCAAAGCTTTTTGATTAAAAGTTTCAATCACAGGGTGAGGTGATATGAAGGTGGCTGTGAACTTCAATAGTGATCTGAGTCCTGTTCCGCTATTGGCCGACATACCATATTCGGGCTGAAAAGATCCTTTGTCACCGGGACGGATTCAAATGAAATAGTTTTTACAGCCATGGCTGTAAAAACTCAAATCTTCTCAGGGTGCGTGCACGCGCCCTGAGAAGATTTGTTTGACTTTCTAAAATACAATCAGCTGTTGAGTCAACCGAACTGTTGGCATATTTTAGTGAAGTAATGGCTCTAAGCACAACTTAAAACAGATTGCCGGTGACCTTTGACGTCACATATACAAATTTCCAAAATTTATTACAACTCATTTTACGGAATTATTAACCATTTCCGTCTTGTGCGTGAATCGTAGACAAGCATGATCTTTTAGATGACAAATTGCTTTTTAATGATCAGAGTCTACAGCATACAAAGTAGTAAAGTGAGCAAATCCAATTTTTATGCTAGATGATACAAATGTGGAAAGGTTCTAAGGTAAACGTTCAATGCATGTTGTATATCTTTCACTGATTATGAATAAAGTTTATTCTCCATTTCATAATAATACGTTGTGTCTGCGCGGAAGATGTTCAGATTAAAACGGAAACGTCAGCTGACAGTTAATACTTAACAACTTGGAAAGTTAATGCTGGTCAGTGCTTGCAAGGACACTATGGGATAATATATGATTATCGACTTGCAATGGTGTACTGTTAATCAAAGGTCCCTTGTTAAAATGTCAAAAGGAGTATGTAAACGTTTCATATTTCACCCATTTGATGTTTTAATACGGCAAATAATGATGCAGCTTATGATCGGCAGTTATTGGTCAACGCCTGCCTGTGACAACGACGCTCAGACCGGACATTATTGTGGTCGCACTGAAACATTGACATTCACATGGAGCGAGATGATTTACCAAGCCTTGAAGCCTGCTCAATCTCAGCACCTGTGTCGATCCAGCACCACACTTCACGCTACATTTACACCACATTTTACGTTGATTGAATTGATGATTTTTTTCATCTTTGTCCTTCAATGGGTAATCCCGTCGTTGATCTTGATAAATAAATAAAACGTCTTTTCGGTGGCAGGAAAACCCTCACTACACTGGTGAGATCTGTTTTTTGCCAAAATTTCGCCCAGCCTGCAATGAAAGCCATCATTGGAAGCCGCTACCGGAGCCCAGAGCCGGTGCGTGGCTCGTTGGCGCCATTCGATTCAGTCGGCCCGGCCGGCCCGCTGACTGATGGTCCCGGTGTGCGCCGCTGCCTGCCACCGTGTGCCACTGAACGCCGCCGAGCGCCACAACCGCCGCCGAGCGCCACAACCGCCGCCGTGCGCCACCGACCGCCACCGTGCGCCACCGACCGCCACCGTGCGCCACCGACCGCCACCGTGCGCCACTGAACGCCACCGTGCGCCACTGAACGCCGCCGAGCGCCACAACCGCCGCCGAGCGCCACCGACCGCCACAATGCGCCACCGACCGCCACCGTGCGCCACTGAACGCCGCCGTGCGCCACCGACCGCCACCGTGCGCCACCGACCGCCACCGTGCGCCACTGAACGCCGCTGGGCAGTGAAGGGATGTCGCGGCCGCTAATGATTGTTACACGGCCGCCGGACGGTGGGCGGCATGTTGACTGATCCTCCACCCAGCGCCGGACGGACACACCCAGAGGCAGAGCCGATGGGCCGAGTGGCTTTTTGTAGCGAGTGCTCGTTAGGCCTTGTCTGTGTGACTGTGTGTGTGTGTGTGTGTGTGTGTTGATGTGTGCGTGCGTGTATGTACATGTGAGCGTGCGTGCGTGCGTGCCAGCGTGTGCATGAGCATTGCGTTGTGTACTATTGGTTTCAAAATTAGCGGTCCGGTACAGCAGTTAAAGGGAATATAGTTACCATCTTGGGAAAAGTATTTGGAATGATGGAGATGAGTGTCACTCATCTAGCCAGTGGGCACTCATCTCCATCATACCACATACTAACAAGGCGGTATATTCCCTTTCACTGCTGTGCTGGCCAACCCAGCGGGACGCTTATTTTGGAATCAATAATACATGCGTGCAAATAGGTGCATAGAACGTTTGCCTGTACATAAGAGTATTGATGTGCGTATGTTATTGTGTTCGTGAGTCTACGTGTGCGTGAGCCTGCGTGTGCGTGCACGCCCCTGCGTGGGACCGCATTGTTTGGCCGATTGTGTATGTGTGGCTGGCGTGGTCGATTGAGCATCGGGGACACCACACACAGCGTCGCCAGCGATAGCAGGGACCCTTTTGTGCGCAGCGTGGCCAACAGAGGCGCGAACATAGGACCGTTCACGGAACGTTAGCCCTGCTCGACCGCCGCCTGGCATGGTGCCGCCTTTGATATCCGGGGCCATAGCAAGGGCGGCTAGCTTTCATGTCCAGGGACGGTCGGTCAACATAGGATGTGGATGTTTGCTGATTAACTAGCTGGTATTTAGACAAGCACACACGTGGCCAATGGAGGTATTTACGTGATGTGGTCAACGTGAGGACCATGCAAAAATGACGACGCAACGGAACTCTGTGAGTCCGATCAATGGAGGATCAAAGTTAATGAATCAAGTGTCGATTGAGTACAAAGTTTGTCTTTGTTGCTTAGGCGTGTCTGTCTGTATGTAGGTATGTATATCACTAAAGAGTGTTTTTTTCTCAAGAAGCCACCGGTAGAAGCCGGATATGCCAGAAAAAAACAAAACATTTCGATAGTCATATGCCTGGTTTGAAATAGTTCCAACATAGGACCGTTGTTTAACTGCATTTTTGCCTTCAAACGGACAGAATAACAGGATTCGTGAAGTACTTTAAAATTCATTGCATCCTGGATCAACAGCCTGATTTTGCTTGGCGCGACTTAAATAAACCCATTCTTTTACGAACACACCATACATTTCGAAGAACTGTCTGAGCAAAAATAAATGTCGTTTGTTGTTCCATCTTGCTACACACCAATCCAACAGTGTTCCCGACTTCACCGAAGATCGCACTGACTATCTCTACCGCCATCCAGCACAGCTGCCCCACCCCACCCATTGCGCTGCCCCGCTCCACTATCAGTCTGCGCAGCTCAGTTGAAATGTCGGCAGCACCCCGCTCATCCCCCCCCCGCTGGCCGGGCCGAGCCGTGCCGTGCCCACCGACGCGACGGCGCGCCGCCATGAATTTCGGTGAGCGTCGGCCGCTCTCCGCCGTACCACCGAGTCGGCTGCGATGAATCAACCGATGCTCTCCGGGGCGCGCTGACCGCCGGCTGCGTCAGCTGCGTCAGGCTGCAGCTGGTGTGCAGAGTGGCAGCGCGTACAGCTGGTGCAGCTGCAGTGACGTGTGTGGCGGCGGCGGCGGACAGTCACAGCCCGCAGCTGCACGTGTCAGTCACGTGCGTGCATCGTGCTGGAATGGGGCTGGTTGTGTCGTTACTCGTCACTGAATATGCTGTGCTTCCCCATAGAAAGGGGTAAAGGTTACTGGTGGGTGTAGATGTAACTAATTTCGGTGGAGGTGAAATGCGTAATGGGTCCCCATGTGGAGTGGAAAAGGTTACTCGTGGGTGTATGCATATTGCATAACGTATTCGGTCGAGGTGGCAGGGTGTCGCTTCACTCATACATCAGTCGCCCTGCCCCTGACGGCAATTTACGGCCGCGTGAAATATCACCATTGCGTGATTACGCTTGCTAATGAGCTCTGTTGAGCCTGAAATCGGCCGTCTTGTGGGAGATTATCACATGCTCCTGACTAACCGAATGCTAAGAACGGCAGACCGTCTGCAGGGACCAGGCTACATTTTGGCGATAATTATTGAAGGCACCAACTGGCATAACACATTTATCACAATGAACGTTTCAGATGCTGCGTCAATTGTTGTTTCAAAGGTCGGTTAGTGTTATACGAAAATTATGCCACCTTCCATTCACTCGTAATGTTAACTTATACCTGCCATGACCCGTGACATTTGACCTGTTACTCAAGGTCATGCCTGGCGCAAACGGCGTCCCGTAGTATCAATCCTTGTAACTTGTGCAGTTTCTGAATGCGTGTTGTTCAGACGCATATGCACAGGTGTTTCCAGGTGACAGTTGTAGTTTTCACTGAGATTGTGACCTTAATTGACCTTTCAGAGGTCAACCGAGATCACTGACCTCCATTGACGGGCTTTTGGCAGCTTCCAGAATATTTTGGGACTCTGATTTAAAATATGTGATCCATTTTACATAGCTAAATGCTCCAGTGGGGTCATGCGCTCCCACAGGTCAACCAAGGTCACTGACCTCACATGACTTGCCATGACCTTTTTGGAATTTGGCCGTTCTAAGACATTGTGTGAAGTTGAATTCAAATTTGGCATCCATTAAGCATAATAATATGTTTATTCACGATTTTAGCTCGATTAGTGTTCATTTTTTAACACTTACGATTTAGTGACATCTGGGTCATTGACATGAACTCAAGGTCATGCCAGGCGGTGTGGGGGGAGTTCACCTAATGAACCAGGACCTTAAAATCTGGTGTCAACGCTTTCTGTCGTCACAAGCAACACGCTAGTTTGTTAATCGAAGCTCTCGCTCAACTAGGGGCGAAACGCCCCGGGAATCGTTACCCCCTCTGCCCCGCCTTGCACGCGGGTCGTGACCCGCTGCGCCCCCTGCACGGTCGACGCTAGGGAGCTCAGAACGCTGCTCCAGACGAGGTTAAGCTCGCATATACGGGAATACAATATGTGGGTAGAGGCTATCGTGGAAGGGTGGAGCTATGCTAAGACGTCACAGCTTGGCTCCGCCCTGACTGACCTTTGAGAAAGCGCTTTCTGACCCGTGCCCGGTCAGTTTGATTGTTGATTGGGGCTTTAGGGCGCAACAACCCCGTGGTTATTTTGCGGCTTGCGCCCATAACCTGCCTGGTCAGTTGGCGAGTGGTGAGTGGAAGTCAAGGGCGGCACTAACCAGGGTACAGTCTAGGTAAATGTTCTGTCCGTGCAAAAGTTCTGTCCGCCCCACCTTTTTGGGGGGGGTTTCTGCCTCTGTCTGTCGGTGCTGCACGCAGTGGACATCCCAATGCAATTTCTATAGTCCTCTCCCCCGGTATCAGGGCGAGGCAAAAGCTAGTTTAATAATTTCACCTACAATGTAACACCGACAAACAGCACCGATGACAAAGTTGACTTTGAACTAAAAACGGGTGCGCTTAACCAAAGTTTTAAGAAACTTTCTACGCTAGCTTCCGTCAGACGAAACAAACATCGCCCCAGGGAAATGGAGGATATATTCGAATAAAGCACTGAAAGGACTGCTACTAGCCGTTTTCACGAAGGATTTATTCACCGGGAACATCGTTATCGGTTGAGGTGATGAAGTGGACAGAAAATCTACCCTAGACTGTACAGAGAGGCCGGATGGTAGCCTCTATCCGAGTTTGAATTGGTTCACATTATAAGTGAATGGAAAGTGCAAATTTTATTTGATTTTACATGAACCAACCATAATGATAACAATTGGCGCAGCGTCTGAAACGTCCACTGCGAGAAATGTTTCCATGTCAGTTGGTTCCGTCGAAAGTTATCGCCAAAAATAGAGTCCCAATCGGTCTGCCGTTCACAAGTCAAACGCAGCCCCGCTTCACGTGCACCACACGGCGCCAGCTACAATCCAAAGGTCACGGTGGAACGAAAAGGTAGACTGACGGCTGACCTTAAAATAGTCGACAAACGCGCGTCTGTTTGCAGGCTCGTTCTGCTGTTGAGTTGGAGCGAAATTGTTCAAAGAATCCATCGACTCACTATCAGCACTGCGCCACGGCCGGCTGGAGTTTAGCCAGCGCTCGTTTCCGATGTTCTAAAGGTGGACATTTGCTAGTTGGCAGCCTTGATATAGCATCGAGCGGAAACGGCCACTTAGCGTTATAGAGTTCAATGCTGGTGATACCGGTTTGACTGACGATCTGGGCGTTCTGACTTATGTCGAATGGCAACACAGTGCTTTGTCAATCACAAAAGCTCTTTCGAAGTCCATTTGCCCGTCATTCCTTTCAATCGCCGCAGATGGTGTCCATCGGTTTGTAAGTACATACTATATGTTGGTGTCGCCAGTGAAACCTATACCTAGACCAGCTACCGGGGATACGGGTATACTATGACTGAATGTGCCCAGTAGCGGACGCTAATACTACCAGGTGTCAGTCCTATATGCGCTCGGTGTGGGGGGACGCATTTTTTCTGTACATGGCCAGTGGCCATCGACTGACCTGGCCAGTGACCATTGGCCAAGGTCAGTCGATTGCGTGCATCGTACAGTCTCACCACGCAAGCGCTGATATAGAGCGTACCATGCCGGGTTCCCAGCGTGGCACGCTCTGATATAGAGCGTACCATGCCGGTCCCCAGCGTGGGCACGCTCTGGTATAGAGGCGTACGCATGCCGTGGTTCCCAGCGTGGCACCCTGATATAGAGCCGACCATGCCGGGTCCCCAGCGTGGCACGCTCTGATATAGAGCGTACATGCCGGGCCCCAGCGGGTGGCACGCTAATGAATATAGAGCGTACCATGCCGGGTCCCCAAAGCGTGGAAACGCTCTGAATATAGAGCGTACCATGCCGGTCCCCAGCGTGGCACGCTCTGATATAGAGCGTACCAGTCCGGTTCCCAGCGTGGCACGCTCTGATATAGACGTATACACCATGCCGGGTCCCAGCGTGGCACGCTTCTTGATATAGAGGTACCATGTCGGGTTTCCCAGCGTGGCAGCTCTGAAATAGAGCGTACCATGCCCGGGTTCCCAGCGTGGCACCTCTGATATAGAGCGTATCACCATGCCGGGTCACCCAGCGTGGCACGCTACTGATCAAGAGCGTATACCATGCCGGGGTCCCAGCGTGGGAAAGCTCTGATCGCAGCGTACCATGCCGGGTCCCCAGCCGTGGGACGCTCTGATATAAGCGTACCGATTTTGCCGGGTTCCCAGCGTGGCACGCTCTGATATAGAGCGTACCATGCCGGGTCCCCAGCGTGGCACGCTCTGGTATAGAGCGTACCATGCCGGGTTCCCAGCGTGGCACGCTCTGATATAGAGCGTACCATGCCGGGTCCCCAGCCGTGGCCACGCTCTGATATAAGAGCGTACCAATGCCGGGCCCCAGCGTGCAACGCTTCTGGTATAGAGCGTACCATGCCGGGGTTCCCGCGTGGCACGCTCTGAATCGAGCGACCATGCCGGTCCCCAGCGTGGGCACGCTCTGGTATACGAGCGTACCATGCCGGTACCCAGCGGTGGGCCAGCGCTCTGGTATAGAGCTACCATGCCGGGTCCCCAGCGTGGCACGCTCTGGTATAGAGCGTACCATGGCCGGTCCCCCAGCGTGGCACGCTCTGATATAGAGCGTACCATGCCGGGTTCCCAGCGTGGCACGCTCTGATATAGAGCGTACCATGCCGGGTTCCCAGCGTCGTTACAATATTCATGGCAACCTTTACATTGTTGATATGACGTCAAAGCGCGGGTCAGGAAAGCAAATGCGCCTTACATTCACGTGGTGTCATGCACATATAATACATGAGCTACTTACCAGTCTGTTCTGTGAATTATAAATCATGGGAAGCAGCGGTCAAGAGGTGCTCTCGGCAGCAGCCCTCCGTTCAGGACACGCAGAACACCGTCAGTCAGAACCGAGCCGAATACCGTACATATTGATTGGACACGGAACACATTCATTGGACACTGAACGCATTCCTTCAGCACGAAACGCTTTCCTTGAGCAAGGAACGCATTCCTTAAGCAAGGAAGGCATTCCTTTAGCAAGGAACGCATTCATTGAGCACAAAAAGCTTAATTGGACAGGGAAGTGGTAACCACAGTCAGTGGGCACTCCGCGTTCAGACACCAACACTTACACGATATGGACAGGGAAGTGGAAACACAGTCAGTGGGCAATGGGGGCAACTTGCCCCCTCAACTTTGGACCTGGGAGCGACGCTCGGCGCTCCCCACGACTTTGGAGCTAGGTGTCGTCCCTCTCCCGTCTTTTACCATGATATCTTAGCTCTGAGTTAGATCAACGGCATTGTCTACGGAATTCGCGTATGTTTTGCAGAACAAAAGTGCAATTTCAAGCAAAATTGAAAATACAAGAAATTAAACTGCATTGAATTTGGATCTGGTTTTGCACCTTTTCATCTGTACAGTGGCACCGCACATTTTACTATCGTAGCATGAAAATACTGCTAAATACAGCGCACACCTATCAACACTGAAAGACAGTAGAATCCTATGAGTTCTTAAGAAGTGCTGTCATATTCACTAAAGGATTTAGCCCTGTTTTTTGGGGAGGGGCAAATACAGTGGACTATTTCCCAAAAGTTGTTAAGCGGGGAGGGGGGTTGCGGGGCCAACAGCCAAAAGTTGTTGACTGGGGGATAGAGTGCAATCTTCAACCCGTCAGCAACTGCTAGGTCCGGCCGTTTTTTAGGGGGACAAATCATGGTTTCAGGATCTTTGGTGGGAGGTGGGCATGGCCCTTAATATCCCCTAGACTAGATCCACCATTGCCTACATATAGTTAGTTTTACTTTCATTGGCACAATCAGGGGCGTCGTCGTTGTTCTTATTTGTTGGGGGGTCGGCTGAAATTGCGATAAAAAATGTAACCCATTTCCAGGGGCGGATACAGGGAGGCGGCGGGGGGCGGCCACCCCCTCTGCGTCCGCCGCGCAGGGGGCGGACCCCCTCCCCCGCCCCTTGTGTCCGCCGCGCCGAAGACGCGAAAGGGTCTCATAAGCAGACCAGTTTCCGCGCCGAAGGCACTGAAATAAGCCAGCATACGGGGTTTAATATCAGGCGTTTGCTGCACGGTCAGATGCCGCCCTTATATCATGGCCAAGTGTTCCCCTTAGCCATATACCGCCCTATGGCCAGACCGTGATGATGCCCCTCCAGTCAGTGGCGTCGTCCCGGTTAATAACAACGCCTCTCTGGCCAGTGACGGCGCCCCTCGGCCCTCTGGCCATCTGACTGCGCCCTACGGCCAGTGACGGCACCCCTCCGGCTAATGACGGCGCCCCTTTGACCAGTGACCGCCTTTGACCAGTGACGGCGCCTCTCTGGCTAGTGACGGCGCCCATCGTGATGGCGCCCCACCGGAAAATGACGGTGCCACTCCGCTAAGTGACTGCGCCCCTCCAGCCAATAATAGCGCCACTCCGGCCAGTAACAGCGCCCCTTTGGCCAGTGACGTCGTCACTCTGGCCAGTGACAGCGCCCCCTTCGGCTAGAGACGTTGTCCATCTGACCAGTGATGGCACTCCTGCCAGTTATGGCTTTCTTGCGCCCAGTGACAGCAGCCCTGTGACCATCCTTACATTTTTATCATACTTTACACGGCATACTTACATTTGAGAGTGCCTTCATTTAAAAAAAATGCAAACTTCTTATGGGTAAGCAAAGGAAAATTTACATTTTTGCAGGATATTTGTTGTAATTAAAAATATTTGGCGCCCCTGTAGGCCAATGACGGCAAAAATGCAACCTCATCAGAAAAATCCTAGATCCGCCCCTCATGTTTGAAGACACACGGTGCCCCAATTTCCCGGAAAAATGGGCCACAGTTCCCCGAAAAAATGCGCCCCTGTTCCCCGAAAAATGCGTTTCTTTGCCCTGCCGCCCCCTTCGAAAAAAAAATCCTGGATCCACCCCTGCCTATTTCTTATGTGTATTTAAAGCTCAACAGCATTTTTATGTTGATTTTTATGGTAGGTACTTGTTATTTAGCGCCACCAAGCGGCGCGACATTTGTATGCGTTTGCTTGATTAAACCCATAAATATAGGTGGTGGGCCTTGAAGAGGATATTAAGCTAAAAATGGCATTAATTAAATTCAGCGTTACGACGAACAGAAGATGATGACGATGGCTTCATTATGACGATGGTCACTGATAGGGGGAGAAAGTCTTGGCCTGGTCCCCACTATTAGCTCTTCGTTCGGTCCAGCAAGTTGGGCACCGGTGCAGTAGAGCAGCTTCCGGGTACCGATTGTTGATGTCCGCGTCTTTGCATTCGCGTCGCCTTTTGGAACTTGGGAAATATAGCTAAACATTTAATCCACTTAGTAGCTAATATTTATGAAGATAGTTGGCCCTGAGGCCTGCCCAGGAGAGCCTGCCAGACAAAAAATACGATTATATTTCCTATTTTCCAAATTTGTATAAGCAATTAAAAAACTCATTTCATGCCGCGAAGCAGCGCGAAATTTCCAGTTTTTCAATGTTGATAGTTGGATTTTGACTGCTGCACCATTTGTGCGATAAATTGTTAACGTTGGAGGGGCACAAGACATTTTGCCCCCCTTCCAGGCTGTTAGGGGTGGCATGGCCTGGTTGTCCCCTGGATACGCTAGTGGTCATATTTGAATAGGGACACCGATAAGCTAAGGCGTTCTTGAAGAAGCCTTGAAGAAGTCCATAGGTTCTTGAAGACGTTCATGGGTTCTCGAGGACCTCTTCAAGAATGCTATGGCTTCTCGTTTTCCCTATTAAAATTACAAACATGCCAGCACTTTTTAACAGACCATTGATTCTTGAGGAAGTCCATAGGTTCCTGACTTTCTTTCAGAGAATAGGGTATGTTTCTTTGCCGAAACGTTGATAGAGCTTTTTCTTGGTCTCATTATTGTATTGTTTTTTAAGTTAAATGCTATCATTAATGAATAAGACATGAGGCACCAAAGAGTAAAATACATTTTTGTGTGTATGGGTTTAGGTTGGGGTGTTTTATCCGTTTTTATGTAAAAGCGCGTCATTTCAGATGCATGATGTCGGCTTTATTCCCCTGACGTTCTCCCCTGACGTTCAGCAGAGAGACGTTCAGCAGACGTTCAGCAGAGTCGGTCAGGGGTCGAACGAAAATGAAAAGTGGTCACCAAAGAAATTCTGAATCAAGGTGGTCGCCGCGTTGACGCATGTAACCGCGCCCGACTGGCTCTGCATTTCCTTCGCCGACTGGGGGGTGTTTTGAAACACCCCCCCTCTAACTCGGCTTCCCATGGCGACGTAAACCAAAACAAAAGACATTGATTCGGAAACCGCTTATCAAAAATTCATTTCGAAACTCATTTCATACTTTTTTTCGCTCACGTCAAAACTCAGGTCACTAGAGGTCATCGAAGGTCCAATTTTCAAGTTTTAGGACATCCGCTCCAGAAACCCCCAAATATCTCGGAAAACTTATGCTATCTAGAACACGTTTAAAAAACACTATCGCTCGCCATGAAATTTGCTATCGCATATATGTCCTCAAAAATGACCTCAGGTCAATAGTTTAGGCTCTAAGAGGTCATTAAAGTCAAAAAAAGTGATTTTGGTCAAAACAATATTTTTTCGTAAATAACTTCTTACCTAACAAAAATAACGCACATACTGTTTACGCCATCGTGTTTTGTCTCGTCAAGGCGCTTTGAAATATGTCAAATTTGATCATGTTAGACAACTTAAAACAATGACCTCAGGTCAAGGTCGAAGTGGTGACCCAAGTAAGGTCTGTTGGCATATAATACAGTAGATGTGTCTTGACGAGACAAACACACTGGTGAAAAAGTTGCATGTTCTCCTATCTTCATTATGGCCGAAGTTATGACGAAAAGGTGTTGGTGACCTCGATGACCTCAATGACCCCGTTATGTTCCCTGAGCAACCTGCAATTTGGATCATACATAATATCATATGATAACATCATCCAGAAGGAAATGGACTTTATATCGTCGACAAAGAAAGCATTTGATTATTTGTCTCCATTGACTTATAATAGGGGAGATCGCAAAATTGACCCGACCTAAGGTCAACCGATAACAAAAAATCAAAAAGATACATTTTGTAGATAACTAATGACTTAATGTAACCTGAAAGTTTAATATCGATCCCTTAAAAACTGTTAGTTATGGCACACCGCAAAACGTTTTTGTAGGTAGGGTCACTTGGACCTGACCTGGTGACCTGACCTAACTGAACACGAAACTTGAATTTTCGCAAAATGTCCGGAAAAGAAATCAATGGAATAGGTTATGCCCAATTTGGCGGCGCATACGCGCCGCCGTTTTTCGTTATCTGATAAAACATGAGGGGGGGGTGTTCAAACCCCCCCCCCAGTCGCCGGGGCGCGGGTTAAGAAACGGGTGGCGATATAAATCCAGGGATAATATGGCGATTATATCGGTGTAGACGGATGTTGATTATGCATAAGATCCTGTTGCCGGATTAACGGGTGGCGATCAAAGCAATATACCAGTAAGACGCCTTAAACGGCGAAGGACAAGCGAGCCCGAATAAATCAGCGTCAATTTATCACCCGCCCAACGGAGGTTCGATTTAAGCAAAGCATATTTTTTAACTCTTTTCGCTATGTGTTGTTTTGCCGTCGCAAATAGATCCGAACTAAATCAGTGCTTTGTACTACGAGTAAATAGGTTTTGCAGCGTTATTTTTAATTTGCAATTATAAGCCTCATGTTTTAAGGCAAAAATACATTTTGGGTTGGTATTAGATGGACTTGATTGCTCTTCACAGCTGCATCATTTTTATCGTTTATCGCCCTTTGGTTTTGACGCTACAGCGGTGTAATAAAGAAAATATGATTAAATCGGCAATGTAAATATTACAGGTGAATTTTAATAGCGAAAAAATGCATTAAAATCTAAATTTTTGCATGCATTTTAAAGACGGTACATTGGTTTACGCATTGGTGTTTGTTTCATCGCTTCACGTCCCATAGATGCTGAGCACTGATTTAAATTGTGAAGACGTCATAAACATGAATTTGCGCTTGGCCATAGCCAGTAACTTTGCACTATAGAGTTCAGTGGTTTGCCGACCGAACGCGCGCCTGATTGACACATAGTGTATACGCCGTCCGTTGTGGTCCATTCTCTACACTTCTGTGTTTTGATCCAGGGACTATCAATGGGCTGGGTGCGACCCATCGGGGTGCCACCATTATTCCAAAATGTCTGGGTTGGGTATCATTTTTTGACTTTTTCATGGGTAACGTGGCGGGCCATGGGTATGGCAATTTTGGAATATTTAATTTGCTTAGAGTTTTTTTTTACTCGACAACCAGATGTTTTAACAGGAAAATATGGTTTTTTTTATATTATGATATAGGACACTTAAAACAATAGATTTGGCAATTAATATGACAACAATACATCGTGTAAGTAAAAGGGCAGTAATAATTTTAAGACCATGTCCTGATCCTAGGTCTGATCCAATATGATAATGCAGACTGCAAAGTGTTTCGAACTAAGTTCAAATCAGCAGCAACACCACAGGTGCCCCTAATATTATCTCTCGTTCATAGTTATGAAAGTCAACATGCTAGGGTAATGGTTGCGAATTTTGGTGAAAATATTTATCTGTCTTATCTGAATGGGCCTCAAATGGCATGGGTACAATATTATGCATTTGAATGGGTTTGGTCTGGTCTGGGCTTGGTGTTTCATGGGTTTCGGGTGGGTTGGACTGGGTTTGGGCACCCATGATATCTCTGGTTTAATCCCGTGTCTTTGCGACTTTTGGTTGTCGAGATATAGGTCCGGTATTGCAACGATATTTTGTAGGGAATGTCGTGGACGGAACGGAGTTGCACGTGCGCACGTGCAGTGTGACCCAGAGTTTGACCTGTGCAATATTGCCAGTGGTGTGGTCTCAAACCACACACCAAATTTCAGCTTAATAGGTCCAGCCATTTCACCGCTATAGCAAAGATAATATTGTCTGACACCCCTGACGCGGCACGTGTCACGCGCCATGCTGACCCCTCAAGTGAGAAAAAAAAAACATGTCAACAATGATAATGTCATTGCATGTGGCTATCAGATGGCGAAAACCGCTTGTCAATCGGTTGCGGGGTTAAACAAGATATAAGTTTCTGACCAGCGTCGCGGTCTGGCCGGGTCGAGTTACCGCTTATATGTGAGAAAAATCCAGTATTCAATGAGGACTCGCTTCGCGCTTCGCGCTCGCTCGTAATCACTTCTTTTAGCTGTTACTTTTGCTACCTTAGGTTTACCAAAAAATCCCCCCACTTGAAAGTACTTCCCACGTAACTAGATATGGATGGTAGCAAAGGTAATGCCCTGGGGTGGTGGGTGATGCATGGGAAATGCAGAAATGCTACCTTCATCATCTAGTCAAACAATGTTCGTAGCCTACATAATTAATAATTTTTAAAATGAGTTTAACACTATTCCTTTAACCTTTATAATGTTTGCGAACTAAATGGTCTACATGTTTCAATGTGACATGTTACAGTTTTGCAGGCTATACCGGTCCTGGGAAGCCTTTTCCATACATGCTGATTGCACGTCTAAAATGGGAAAAGCCATGCATTAAAATAGCACGTGCATTTTTCCCATACAGCGCATTGCACGTCTAAATGGGGGAAGCCATGCCATAAAATAGCACGTGCCATTATACCACCAGCTTTTGAGTATGAGAGAATAGTGTTTAAACAATTTCAAGAGGCGTGGTATAACATGTTGGTCCCGCCGTTGCTAGGTTTGTCCCGCCCTCTGCTAATCCTATGACGTAGGATGAACGTCAGTACGATGCTAAAATACATTATGGGTAATCTTCCTTCCTGATTAAGATGATCTGTTTCCTTCACTATGCTATGTTTGACCACCGCTGATACAAACTTTCCGATATCGTAATTTATTTCTTGTCTAATACACAAAAACACACCACCAAGGACGTATGCACCTATTACATAAGAACGTAATGCACCTATTAGCACAACGTAACGTATCACCTATTAAACTTATGCATGCTATAACAAGATGCACCTATTCAAATGCACCTATTACAAGATGCACCTATTACAAGTTGACCTATTTTAATTACATATGCACTCTATTGCAAACTGGGAACGTATGCACCCTGTTTTTGGGGTTCCAATCCATGAAATCTTGTCTTCTAAATCCTTTTTGGCCTTCTCTTCGGAAGTTTTGGATCCATAGCATGTCTTTTTCCTTTGGTCTCTTGTTCTTAGTTGCACCTACTCCTTCAATGACTTCTTCATCACGGTTTAAAGGAATGTCATCCTCCGCATCTTTTCTCATAGCACTTTTAACAAGATAAAGTTTGAGGTTTTTTGAACGTTCTGGTTCAGACATGATTTGAATTAGCTTGTGGTGGCCAAGCCGCCAAGCATGTATGGGAAATACCTTCCCGGCCCCCAGTCAAGGGCTTGGTATCTTCCAGCTTGGTGACGTCACCAAGAGCTGGAAGTTTTATTTTTTCTCCTTCCACTAATGCTAACCCTAATGGAAGGTACACAATTTCGGAGAAAATTCAAACTCGATTAAAACGATGAGTTAGAGGGCTACGAAAAAAGTAGCAAACATACGAAGAGCCAATCCCTTTCCTATCGATGCCAGGTTCCACTTTGCCTTTGCGCTTACGATAGACATGTGAAATATGGCTTAATGTGAAGGGTATTTCCCTGGAACGCGTAATCCCACGGGGTTGATTTCCGCCACCCTCCAACCCGAGGTTTTAAATGAATATCAGAAAAACGAGGCCGCACCCGCCGGCGGTCACTAAATTTAGCAACAACTGGTAAGGAACAATGAACACACATACGTACATTCTTGACCTCGGGTTTTCTCAGGTTCAGGTCAACCAAGTAAAGCCAAGTGCCCAACTCCAAAACATGTTTGCGTCGTGCCACAGCCAAAATTATAGAGCGAACAGTTTAAAACTCCCAGTAGATTATCCGGTGATAAGTACCGACAGTGTGTAAATCTCGAATTTTCATATCGGTGACCTAAGGTCAGGTAGGCTTCGTGACCTCCCCATTAATAAGTCATGGCAAAATTCAAACACGCATAAATCCATAGGAAAATCGCTTAATTTGACCCAGTATTCCACACCGGAATCACCACTCCTGTGCCAAGTGCAAGGCCCTGCGTCCAACCTTTCTGTTCTTTGACCTCTACAAGGTGAATCAGGTACCCCAAAGGTCACGTAATGGTTTTCTGGCACTAAAATAACTTCTTACCAAATCAAGATAGAGCGATGTGGTTTTTAACCATTGTATTGGACTTGTCGAGAAATCACAACTATATATATTTGACCTTGACCTGACTTCAGGGCTTAGGTCAATTTTCGGATATTACCTAACTTGTTCACCAAATATAATTTTTAGATGCGTCTCGACGAGAAAAACCAATGGTAACAATCGGTTAAACTAATATCCTGCATATATCAAAAAGTTATTTTTGAAAAGCCGATTCGCGATTTTTAGAACGTTTTCAAATTCAGTGGCTTCCGCTGAAGTAGTCCCACCAGTGACGTCCATTTAAAGAAAGAAAAAAACGTTAAGGTTATTGTGATACCCTTAATTAACCACAATTAATTATTAACATATTATTTAAATGTATTAGCTTAGACATTTTTTAACAACATTAATTTTAATAATAATTATAGCATACTTAATGTAAATGACGTCATTTGAAGAAAAAATAAAGTAAGTAATTACTGCATGTCTAAAAGCGCCAGATATGCCGATGTACGAGTGGCAAAACTGACCGTACCCTGTGGTTCTAGTTATCCATGATACCTTCCTACCCTTGGCCTGGGCAATTTAAATAATCTCACCTCGTTTTTTTTGTTAATCGAAGTACCTCGGACCTACCGGCCCTCGGTAACTTTTCCGATAAAAAAAAACTCAGTGAGATCATTAAATTGTCCAGCCCCGGGCAGGAATAGTTTATACCACACTTTTTGGGTAATGAGAGAAATAGTGTTTAAATAATTTTCAGAGGTGTGGTATATAACATGTTTGTCCCCCGTTGCTAGGTTGTCCCCGCCCTCTGCTAAACTATGACGTAGGTTTATGACGTCAATAACGATGACGTAAAAGAGATTATGGGTAATGCTTCCTTCCTGATTATAGAATGATTGTTTTCCTTTCACTATGCTTGTTTGACCCACCGCTGATCAACTTTTCGGAATATCGTAATTTATTTCCTTGTCTAATAACCAAACACACAAAACCAGGACGTAATGCCTATTAAAGAACGTAGCACCTATTAAACTATGCATCTATAACAGATGCACCCTATTACAAATGCACCTATTAACAAGAATGCACCTATTACAAGAATGCAGCCTATTATTATTACATACGCAACCTATGCAAAAAATGCGGACGTATGCACCTGTTTTGGGGTCCAATCCCTGAAAAGTTCTTGTCTTCTATCCCAATTTTTGGCCTTCTCTTCGAGCTTTTGGATCCAGTAGGCTGTCTTTTTTGCTTGTCCTTTGTTTCTTAGTTGCACCTATCTCTTCAAGTGGACTTCTTCATCACGGTTTTCAAGGATGTCATCCCCGCATCTTTTTCTCATAGCACTTTTTAACTAAGATTAAAGTTTGAGGTTTGAACGTTCTGGTTCAGACATGATTGATTGCTTGTGGTGCCAAGCCGCCCAAGCATGTATGGGAAATACCTTCCTCCCTTGAGCTGGCAATTTAAAATAATCTCACCTCGTTTTTTTTGTTATCGGAAAGTACCTTCGGACCTACCGGTCCTTGGGTACTTTACACGATAAAAAAAACTCAGCGAGAGTCATTAAATTGTCCAGCACCGGGCAGGAATATATTTGTCCTACCTGCTTTGATCTTTGCGCTGAGGCTGATGAAGGGGTAGGGAGGGGCACGCAACAGAACGGCTGCGTTGCCATATATAGCGTTCGTAAATTGCATGGCAAAGAGTGCATGATCACAAGTGCACTGTGTCGTAAACAACAATGCTCTGGATTAAGGCAATTACAATGCAGCTGTTTTCTGATGATGTAAATATATTTATTGAACAAGAACATTCATTACTGTTAACTGAGATCAAAGACTGTTTATCGTAATGGAGGATGAAAGGATAGTTATTTCCGAGTGTTATGGAAACTGGGACTTTTCTTGGTGGGGATGACATTCAAGTTCAGAAATAAATGTTGGAGGCTAAGAAATTCGTAAGACAGGGCTTGATGATAACAATAGTTTGACAACTGTTCCAGATATGCAGGTATTCTCACAGTTTCCAGTTTAAGTCATGATGTTGTCCGTCCTGTAGCTCAGTGGGAGAGCGCTGGACTTCTGACCTATCCCTCCTCTGGCAGCCCGGGTTTGAGTCGCTTCGGCGCTCGCTATTTACTCCTGACTGGGATGGCCTGCGGCCGGATGACAGTGGTCGCACTCAAGGTCAGGTGACGTCAGTGAGCAGGGCGGACCGTGTCCAAGTATGTCGCGCACGTGCAAATTTCGTCTCTTAATTTCTGCCGGCCAACAGGAATTGCGTGATCGGGTGGTGAGGTCAGGACCTGCGCAACAAGCTCTGCTTAGCGCGGTCCCTTACCTCGGAAAGCCCTTCATACAAAACATTCTAACTCCATTTATTTATTTAAAAAAATGAACAGCCTGCTGCGCAGCTTATCACCTCACAACTGCAGTCCGTCCCCCAACAATCCTCCCACAGCTATGTTCATCGCCAGACCGGCCTGCTGCCCAACAGCAGTGATGACCTGACCCTGACCTGACCCTGACCTGACCCTGACCTGACCCTGACCTGACCCTGACCTGACCCTGACCTGACCCTGACCATTTCAGCAAAACACTCCTTCTGATCTTCCATCTGGCCAGCCCCTCTGAACACCCTTGTTTTCCTCTCTGATTATCCCCTCTGACCCTCTCGCCCCCCTCTTCCACCCCCAGGTAATCAGCTACGACTCGCCCCGCGGCGGAATCTCTGTGGTCACCATGAAGGGGGACGTCACCTCCAGCTACCTGCTGATCCGGGCGGCACGTCCAGCCGACTCCGGGGTCTACACCTGCCAGCCGTCCGGCTCGGCGGAGAAGAGTCTGCGGGTTCACGTACTGCAGGGTGAGCAGAGCGGGGGAGTGTCGGGGTGGAACATGGGTGCGGTGCTGCCTGTGTGGTGGCGTGGAGTCCCCGCGGAAATCGCTGACTGGTTTGTGTTCAATGAAGGCAGGAAGATGCCTCAGTTAGTTCAGTGTTTGTGGTAACTATCCCATCTTAGGCTTTTCAGCTCCCGCGTTATGGAGTGATTACATGCGTGTCGCTAAGAATGACTCGTTGCCGGGAGTGGCCCTGATCCGAAGCAGCCTCTTCCATCCGACCCAACCTACCACTGCCGCACACTCGACCAGCGTGCGCGCGACTTTCCAAACGCTGCTCATCGATTTTCGACAAGGCCCTCAGGCATGCATGCGCCTTGCGTGTTGTGGGTGTATGAATAAGGTGTCTCATTGTTTGATGGACTCTGGCCGGACTCAAATGTAACACTTGGTCGGAGCACTGGACGCTATACCTTCTTTATCGTCTCTGATTGCGGCCCGCACGTGACGGATCGTGAAGCTGATAGCGCCTTACTTCATTCGCAGTCATTGTGAGTTCCAAAGCCGGGGCTCTAGATTGAAGATGAGTCCCCTGACATCGAATGAATACCGACTCTTTGTAGCAAAAGCTCTTCCTCGTAAGCGACGGACTGAGCAGGTAAAATAAAAGGTGGTTGAGTTTGGCATTCCGTGCAGTGACCTTTTTCGGCTGACATCCTGTCAACAATGTAAGCATGATGGACTTGGTCGCCTCGGATGGCATCCCCTGTCAACAATGTAGTCATGATGGACTTAGTCGCCTCGGCTGACATCCCCTGTCAACAGTTAGTCATGATGGGCTTGGTTGCCTGACAAGGGCTAATGACAACTAGACCGATTAAGACCGATGGCAATTATTTTCGTGGAGGTGCAACGAATTTGCGTAGCTTCATAACAGCGTAATTACACTATACACTTTGCTAATGTTTTGCATATTTGTCACGACACTTCAGCGTTAGCTGATAGCCTTATCAGATGCAGGAATGATAAGGGCAGCGCAAAGTGAATGGTGGTGTATAACCGTAAACAATGGTGCGCGATATCCAACGCACTCCCACAGTCCCACACGCACAACACAGCATTAACAAATATGACTTTTCGAACTCTAGAGGCCGATTTGTTCACACTTCTCTCCAATATTTGGAGCATTGTGCCTTCTCTGATGTTGCACATCCAGCCAACGCACAGACGGGGAGGATTGGATTTAAACAGCGTGACAAAACATCATCAAACTAATTGCATTATTTGGAACACAAATTACACATATACCTACAAGTGACATTCTATTTTATCTAGAATATGACTACTCTGATGTTATATTTTTAAGAATCATAATATGTTGGTTTACTTTTACATAGGCTTCCTTTTCTTTGTGGGAACGTGGCATGCCACGTTCCCACAAAGCAAATATGTGCTCAACAACGTTCCTGTGGCTGCCATCATGATGGCCACGGATATGTTTATGTAGGTACATATTCGACTTCCACGTATCATTTCAGACAAAATGTTAGATGCCATTGCTACAACAAATATATGTAAAACAGACTCACGTCTATATTCATATTCTTATAATACCCACGCTATTTGTATCCTGTTAATATTCGTTTGCGAATGAAATGCAGCATTCGCTAGAATGATGGCAGCAGTTCTTTAACTCAGTCGCTACTGCATGTTTCAACATGAAGCGATAAGTAACATTGTATTTTGGGAAACCATCAGTTAAATAAGTGTACGCATCCTTTTAAAGAAATATATCACCTCGGACTGTTTTTTCCAAACACGATTTGATAATATTTTGAAATACAACTTTTGTATGTTGTCAAAAATAGTAACTTATCAAAACCATACACATACTCTCTAGTCAGCTGGTCCTTACGTCACACGAATTAACCAAATGCTCAGCCAATTAGATTCGAGAGTAGTCGCGCTCCAGCCAATCAGATTCAAAGGTAGTCGAAAGCTACAAGCTGATTGGTTGATTGTAAAGCCTCTGCCCAGGTATGCGCATTCCTTTGCTAGCCGTATTCCTTTGCTAGCCGTACATTCCATACCCAACCCTGAATTCCTTCGACAAGAAGTCAAATATATTCGGCTTGTGTGTCTTTTCAGCCAAGAAAACTTGCAGCTAAGAGTTTTTCAACACGGGCTACAAAACTGCTCTCTCAGTAAAAAAACACATGATGAAGGTGAACTATTTCTTTGAATAGGAGCAGGGGCTGCCTACAAAAGGCCTGACGCAGGCTCATTTACATGCATGCATCCATAAACATGTCACACATGTTTTGTTTTGGGCACACAAGCATGAAATACAAACCAACTTGCACACAAGCATAGTCATGCACATCGCGATAATGCAAATTGAATTAGTGAAAACAATAGTCCCGAACTGTAATACTCACTGTTCGACCAACTGCCACTCATATGGATCAAGGAGTGTTGCTCCAGTAAAGGGTTTCTTCGGCAAGCTCGTAAAGTCTATAAGTTATAGCATGGATTTCTCATCCATGGTTACAGGTGGGCACCGTTACTTCAAAATGTAACTTCGTTTCTCGTTACTTCGCTACTCCCTAAAAAGTAATTCGTTTCACGTTGCTCAGTTACATCGTCAAAAATTAACGTAAGTTAGAGTTACTATGTAGCTCCGTTACCTTTGTGAAACGAAGTGATATGAACGTAAACAAAGGTTTTAGGCCCTTTTTGTTGATTTGCGGTTAGTCACTTTTTAGACCATTCACTGTACCAATTATCATTTTGATTATACAACTAACTTGTTAAACTATTCTCAAGTTATTTTTAGAGAAAACTACAAATAAATGCTCCTACGAATACCGGCTAGCTGTGCGATAACCTATACAAGACGCTGCAGCGTCGATGGCGCCTAAACAGCCACGGCCAGTAATTTATATGGTCTATGGTCATAATGGGCGTCGAAAGCGGGAGGGGATGGGGGGACGTTTTTATAGCCATGGAAAACAGGGCTGCGTTCCCCTAACATTCCCGGATCTTAACTCGCGCCCTGGGGACCCTCCAAGACAACTTAGCCATGGTGTGGGGGGTAAAAATTATCCCCATCTAACTAGAAAACTATAGAGACTATGGGATGTAAAAATGCAGGAAAGTGTTCGAAATCTCTCGACACGGGCATTCGAACTTTCAAGTTATATTTTTGATTCAGGTTGATATTGAGGTCAGCAAAGGTCATCAAAGGTCAAATATTCCAGTTTTAGAACTTAGGTTCGAAAACCCCTAGATATCTCGGGAACTATGATAGCTGGAAACAATCGAGAAAAAAAAATAGAAAGCTCTTTACAAAATAAATCGCATTTATCTCAAATTTTAGCTAAAGTCAATAGTTTAAGCTCTAGAGGTCATCAAAGGTAGAAATGTTATTGTTGATAAAACTGTTTTTTGCTTATTACTTTTTACCTATAACAGATAGAACAATAATTTAAACATCATCGTAAATGTTTCGTTAAGGCGCATTGCAAGACCGCGGCGATCAGCTGTACGTCAACGAAAAGCTGACGCCAGGTGCGTTTGCGGCCTACCTTAAGCTCCGAGAGGAAAAAGGCGTGTCACATCCACAGTGTGTACACTAAAATATGCACATTATGTACGCACGAGGCAGCACGGGGCAAAGATTCGCGTGTACAATGGGGAGACGTGTGAGCGAGTGCTACGCGGCGAGTGTTGAACGGTGTCACTGGACTGCCGCAGCCGCGGTATACTGGAGTCCAGAGTCGGTACCGGGAGAGGTCATGTGATGTCACTACGGACGAAATATTGTATGTGTGTAGTCTTAAGTTTGTTTATAGATCACTGAGTTATGCCTGATGTAAACATCATTACGTTTAATGTAAGGGGTCTCAGAAATGTTATCAAAAGAAGAACAATCTTTAGGTTTTTACATCATTATCCCACACATATTGTTGTGTTACAGAGACGCACCAGCTCCGCAGGATAGGTGCGTTTTGCAGGCGATGGGTGCCCTATTATACTGTCTACACGGTCAAGTACGAGTGTGTGGTGTGCTGTTCTCTTGCCTAGGGCATTGCTTAGGTTTGTATGTGAAAACAATGTACAACGATGAACCGGTAGGTTAATGATTCTAGAACTTAATTATAGGTGTGTTTAAGCTATTATTGTGTACGTGTACTTTCCAACTCATGAGTCCATGGACAGAACAGTACAATTCTAAAGTAAGGTAAAGAAGAACTTCTGTGTTGATGGACGGTGAACCGAGTTCTACCTGATCGTGATTTTTAAAATATGCATTTGTCTAATTTAGACACTCAAAATAGGTTTCGATTGAGCCCAAGCTTGCTAAGGAATTGTGGCGTTTATTAAGGTTTGAACTTGGTCGATGTTTGGCGAACTCGGTTATAAGCTAAGCGTCATATCGTGGGCGTAGATTCAACCATCTCGCATCTAGAATCGATTACGTCTAGCAAGCGACATTTAGTCTTAACAATGTGTTGAACGAATTGATAAAGCCAGGTATTCATAGTGACCACAGTCTGGTCAATCTTGACTGCCAGTAATGCAGTGATAAAGCGAAGAGGACTATTTCAATTTGATAACACGTGTTAAGAGGATTCAGTATTCGTGGACAGTGCACGATTGAGATGGAGAAAGCTAACATTGTCAAGCATGTATAAGGATGTTATGATCTCGGCTTGAAATTGAGATGCTTACCAGTGAAATACGAGTACAGAGCTTGAGATTAGTTAGACAAAGAGCACGGCAGAGGAGAGAAAACGAGCAGATACTTATCGATAAGTTAGACAGATGGGAGCAGGAGGTGGGTCGGAATCCGTCTGAGGAAACTATGAAGGAATATTTATTTTGACAGCCAGACTAGAAAGGAGGAAGAAAAGCGGGGTAAGGATAGCCTGTAAGTTTCTGGGGCGCGATGGCTTGAGCTTGGCGAAAAGCCAACAAGATACTTTCTTAGAATGAACGCAAGTAGGAAGAAAGAAAAGGATATAAACGTTCTTCAGCGGCCGGAGGGGAATATTAACTGGTAAGAGACATATTTTGATACTGTAGCAAACTTCCCTAACGAAATGTTTGCCTTCTCAAGTTAATGAGCTCAGAGAGGGCACAGGTGGCCTAATTTTTTTTTGCAATCAGGAGTATGTCCGCGTTTATCCGAAATTGATCAGGAACGGTGTGAGGGGACAATATCCAGTCAAGAATGTGAGCAAGCGCTTAAAGAAATGATGAATAACAAGGCTGCCTCGGTATCGGGTTTTACTAAAGAGTTTTTTCTTTTCTTTTGGAGTGAATTAGGAAGCATGGTTGTTGATTATGTAAATCAGGCTAACAAGTTGCACTTTTTTCGTCCTCAACGCAGGGGTGTTCCAAACAATTTTGACAAAAAAGGTGACAGAACTCTTAGGAACAGCGTGGCAATATGTCCTGCTAGATATTTATTTAGTTGTAGCGAAAGTTATCGCAAATAGGTTGATGTCGGTTATACATTTATTAGTTGCTGCAGATCAGACGGGATCGATTAGAGGTCGATATATTGGAACCAATCTGAGAACTATGCCGACGTATAACTTATTGGCAACACAGTGAGGCTTGCGGGTTTCTTATGGCCTCGATTCTTAAAACGCGTGTCAATACGGTAAATCTGAGTTTGTTTTTATGACGTTCTAGGGTGCAATTTTGGCAATAATTCATAGCTGGATCAGCTGCGCAATAACACAGGTTGACATAATTACAATGGTGTCACGTCTTAAATGGTTAAGCCGTCACGGGGTCTTCAACAGGGGTGTCCACTCTTGCGCCCGCTGTTCGCGCTAGTGGTGGAAATGCCTGGTCTATTCAAAATCCAGAGTAACAGCAGCGTTGCGGGGTATTGAGGTTTCAGGTATCCGCGTACAAGATATCGACAATATTGTGACGATACACTTTGTTTGTCAAAGCACAGAGCGTCAGCCGAACAGCCATAGAAACATAGTCCGAGAATTCGGGGATGTGTCCGGATTGCAGCTTAACATAAACAAGTGTGATTTTGTGGCTCGGTAGAAAAAGCGATGTGAAACAGCTCGTTTTGTGGTCGCGAGCCTCGTTTAAAAAATAAAAGATTCTCGCGGGTATGGTTCAGTGCAATTGAAGATTAGCGAATCAGTAAATATACTGTGTTAATGTTATTTGAAAAATAAAAAAGACACTTGAACTATGGGCAGCGTGATTTAAACTATAAAGGGAAAGAAAGATAACGAAAGCTCTCTAGCATCACAACTAGTTTATTTGTATGCAGCAGATGTTGCCAGAAAAATTCGTTGGCGACATTCAAAGCCTATAATGATCTTGGGGTCTGGCGTGGACGTCGCCGAAGTAGCTAAGCGACCGTCGTCATGTCAGTAGAGAAGCGGAGGCTTAGTTACCTGATGTTATGGACCATAACAAAGCGCAACATAGGATGCATGGATGGAAGCATTAATACGGTTACAGGATGCTGTGTTAAAGTAATTAAAAACGATTGCGGATTCGTATTGTTAATTTGGTCAAAATGAATGATGAGCAGTGGTTCGTCCATAGACCATTCTGATTTTATAAGGAATTGAGTCTTGGTTTAGGCATTAGACATAGTAAAGAGCCTGAGAGTGGTCAGCAATTAAGCATCAACCAATATGGCATAATATTTTGTATAAAAAACAAGTGCAAGGGAGATCCTTATGTAAAAAGGATATTGAGGAGCAAGGTAGCATTAATTGACGATGTTGTGGACAACGAGGGAAACATCTTGACGGTATCAGGATTTTTGGAACGAATGTGGTATACGCATAAATCCATTGGTTATTCGGCTGGTGTAGGGCGATACAAGGCAAGTGGAAAGGATGCTGATGGCATTGAGCGTTTGGCGGCAGCAGAACGGTATCACATGCCACGGACTGGTTGTCAAAGACAAAAGAGGTGACATTTACGAGGTTAAAACAAGTTCTTTTATGCTTGTTTAGTCCCGTACTCGATCGACTGGCAGATACGATGGGAATCAGAGGGTATTGATTTCGGTGTTTGATTGGAGCAAAGTTTATGAGAGACCGTTTAAAATAACAACATCGACCAAGCTTCAAAGCCTGAGTATAAAATAATCCACAGGTTTTTCCCAACTAGAAGATGGCTATGTGTTCGGACTGTTGTGAATGATCCCTTTTGCGATAGTTGTGGTGAAGTTGAGTCCATTGAACATTATTCTATACTGCGAACAAGTGAAGTGTTTTTGGGAGAGTTAGAGATTGCTTAAACACAAAATTATCAGTTGCGAAATCAAGTAGAACTCACATGTTCGGGAGATACTCTTTGGCTCACAAAGATATTCAAAGGTGATGAACTTTATTTTTTGTTAGCTAAACAGTTTATAGCTAATAAACCAAGAGCAGCGATTTTGTTTAAGCATATTTTGCAATGTTGCAAGGAGCTTTGACATGGAAAAATTGATAGCTCGTGTAGCAGAACAAAAAAACAAATCTTTAGAGATAGGTGGTCACCGTTTTATCAACGGTTATGAACAATGTCGATGTTGCACCAGTCGGTGATAGCTAAGGCTACTTGAGACAATGTGAATGGGTGAACGGGCGGTGATATTTGTAGGCGCGGTTAGGGTAAAAGGTTATGGTAAGGTTTTTTTGATAGTGTGTTAACCTGTCAGTGTGTTGTGATGGATTTGTTGAATGATGTGCAACTAAAAATGTATAAAATTAAAAAAAACGCATTCAAGAATTATTACGACTAGGTTTAGGCAACTTCAAAATTTGGACCTAGTCATAGGTCTTTGGTGACCCATGTAGATCATATGCATATGGGGCGACGCGGCTCAACAAGCAAACTTGTGGTGTCCTCTGCTCGTCTCTATCTTTAGTATATCGAAAAGTTATTAGCAAAACATTGCTGATAACCTCAGATGACCTCAGATGACCTTGTAGAAATCACTGAGCAGCACCTAGGTCATTAAGAGTGACCTAAAAAACATAATTCTGACATAATTGGCCTGATCCAATGTATATTGTCTGAATTGGAAGCATTCATATATGTTCCCATTCACTTATAATGGGGAGTTCAGGAAATTCACCTAACCTTAGGTCACCGATACCAAAAAGAGAAACGAATTGTAGTTACTTATAACCTTATGATATCCTACCACTTTCGGATATCTCGAACAAAGACTGTGGCTTTGGCTTGGCACTATCACAGACATTTTGGCAGGTAAGGTCACTTGACGTAACCTGGTGGCCTGACTTGAGACGACCTGAGGTCGGTTGTGGTTAATTGATGTTAAAGTAGCTGTAAAAAACTTGGTGGCGCTGAGCGCCGCTGTTTTCCGCTATTCTCGCAAAAAAAACTCAGGGGGGAAGTAACCCCCATGGCGAGGGTTAACATTACGCCTGGGCGTTGCATGAACAAAATTGTCTTCAAAATACCTACGTAAAGAAGGTTCGTAAAAAAAGGTTCGTGGCGACGCCCAGGGTCGCAGTGTATGAGGCAAGCTACATTTAACCATTTAATGTGCGAAAAATATATTTAAATTAGCACTCCTTGCTCATTCTACATACAACTCTGTCAAAATGCAATTACTATACTACAAAAGCGCTTGAATTCGGTTCGCCTTTATTGCATAAGCTAATGCCGTCAGCTTGGCCGGCCTGTACCAGCTAACGAACATTGTCAACGTTTCGCAGCAACGGAATCGAGAGACCTTCATCGCAGTCACTGCATATTGCACCGCATTAAAGGGATTATATATGGTTTTCCGTCCTGAAACGGAACTGCATTCTGTTGCAGATGTATAACCTCTAAAAACGCTTAGCCCTATTCCCTGCGGGCGGCCAGAGCCAGATTACGTTTACCTGCGGGGAGCAGAACCTGCCACCCCCCCCAGAGTTCTGAGAAGCGCTAAACCTTTTAATTGGATAAACACATTTGATTCGTCATAATCTTTCTTTTTGGACCTTTATTTTTTTGTTTAAAATGGGATGCAGGGGGCAACAGTAAATTTTTTAGGTGTTTTCTTTGAAAAGTCATTGCGGCCATCTGATTCGACCGATTTGCATGTCAAAAACGTTTTAGAGCTTCCAATGTAATGATCTGCAATGTACAAAAAAGACAAGTACGAAAAGTAAAAATAATAGGCGTATTTAGGAATAATTTTTGGATGATTTTCTGATAACAAACATTTGCTTTTCGTGATTGTTTGGGACGATTGCAACGTCACATGAGGCCCTTTTTGTTGTATTTTTCAAAAACTGTGTGTAGTTAGGGACCTCTCAGCCGCCGCCTTTCCAAAAGTCAGGTGTCGGGTGCCTCTGCATGTGCGCACGTGCACACCCCTATTATATATCTTAGGAACGGCTGAACCGATTGTGTTCAAAATTTGTATGTCGTTAGGGACCTCTCAGCCGCCACTTTCCTCTAAGTCAGGGTTGGGCTGCCTATGCACGTGCGGACGTGAGCACCATTTTGTTTTTATCTCGGACACTACTTGCCCGGTCGAGTTGAAATTCACTTTTTCCCTCGCTCTCGCTCGTTCATCGCCGTCGACGAGACTTACTGGTGTCACCGGAAATATGTCATAAGTGAAGTGTTTTTATTAACATTAAAGAGATGGCTGGCTCTGCCTCAGCAAGTACGGTAGAAAGTACGTGGTGGCATCACCGCTCACTTTGAAATGTCCGTACGTGCAGATGAGGTCATTTCCAGCAAAAATGTGGCTACCGTGGGCCTTTTACCACCTTCATAAGAACGTTGTACTATGCATCTAAATTATTCTGGGGAAAACCTGTATAATCCCTTGAAGCAAAAGCCCAACTGAGGATCGATTTTTGGCAGCCGTATACGCCACTTGACATTCGATTGTTAACGTGTGTATATCATTGGTTGTGCTGGTGTGAATAAACCAGAGCGCATGAAGAAGAAAGTGTATGAGAAAAGTAACGGAATAGCGGAGTAACCGACTAGAAAACAAAGAAGTAACAGACCACAAAAGCAGCTTCGGTCCGTTACTGTACAAAATATGTAACGTCTCCGTTACTTCGCTACTAAAAAATAACTACGACAGTAACGAAGTAACGGAGTACCTAACAGACCGGTGCCCAACTGCCCACCTATGGCCCTGTAACCTGCAGAACGGCAATAAGACCAGCAGACCTAGGAGTTAACCTTTTCCTGGTCACTCTGGTACGAGCCAGAGCAGACCTTCGCCGGCCTCCCTTCATATAGTGCGACGCTAACACGAAACACATGCAGCCTTTCTAATGTGGCTAAGGGTTTAATTAGTGGAGCCAAAATTGGATGGTCCCAATGTTTCCAGATTTATTCAGAGAGGAAATGTGGTTTATCGTGTGACCTCCTTTCAGCAATCTCTGCTTCACCTTTTTTAAAGGATTACTTTGAAGCAGTGTTACGCTATATTTTCCAAGTGGTTAAATTAACTTTGAAATATAAAAGACTATTTTTATTAAAAGGCATTCTTCTCAGCTTTTAACCCTTATTCTTATCTTTCCACCACAGGCGTATTTGTATTCAATACGTCGGTCGTTGAACTCTCTGCTAAGTTCCTAGACGCTGCTCCTATCACAATATGGACTAGTTATCCCACGTGTCGATAGTAAAGAGTAAGGTTTAAGCCGCTTAAACACAAGGTTTAGTCAACTTTAGGGCCCGCTCGCATCACATTTGCAATGCCCGGCAACATTCATGAGAAATTATGTGCCGGATTTATTGCTGGTACAACCGGGTCGGGACACGGAGGTGGAGCGATGAACGTGGTGCTTTTGTCAGACTAGCTGAGACAGTCAGACTAGCTGAGACAGTCAGACTAGCTGAGACAGTCAGACTAGCTGAGACAGTCAGACTAGCTGAGACTGAGTCGGACCAGCTGAGACTTAGAGTCGGACCAGCTGAGACTGAGAGTCAGACCAGCTGAGACTGAGAGTCAGACCAGCTGAGGGGGACTGATAGTCGGACCAAAGCTGAGACTGAGAGTCAGACCAGCTGAGACTGAAGTTTCAGACCAGCTGAGGACTGAGAGTCGGACCAGCTGAGACTGAGAAGTCGACCAGGCTGGAGACTGAGAGTCAGACCAAGCTGAGGACGAGAGTCGGAACCAGCTGAGGACTGAGAGTCAGAAGCAGCTGAGACTGAGAGTCAGACCAGCTGAGACTGAGAGTCAGATCACTGAGACTGAGAGGCAGACCGAAGCTGAGACTGAGAGTCCAGACCAGCTGAGACTGATAGTCGGACCAGCTGAGACTGAGAGTCAGACGCAGCTGAGGACTGAGAGTCGGACCAGCTGAGGACTGAGAGTCAGACCGAGCTTGAGACTGAGGGTTCAGACCAGCTGGACTGAGAGTCGGACCAGCTGAGACTGAGAGTCAGACCAGCTGAAGACTGATAGGTCGGACCCAGCGAGACTGAGAGTCAAGACCAGCGGAGAACTGAGAGTCGGACCAGCTGAGACTGAAGAGTCCAGACCAGCTGAGACTTAGAGTAAGACCAGCTGTACCGGACCCCGCCTCCCTCCTCTGGTATTGCTTTTATTCCGATTGATTGAGCAGATTATTTCCTTCAGCCTTACACCAGGCAGGATCTCGCCTGCTCGTTTTTTCTGACCCGCTCAATACTATGACGCGGATCGTTGTCCCAGATGGACAATCTCGTGGACGTTTGCCAGCCGGCCTTATGAGTTTCTCAGACCATGCGGAACGCTTCCTCGACTCGAACCCAGTGTCAATGGCTAGTGACCCGGACTTGAACCCAGTGTCACTGCTAAGCGAGCCGCGAGGGCATGCTCTTATTGCCTCGGCCGCGCGGATAACAAGCTATTTGGTGAATCATAATATCTGTACAGTCACGTGCATATGTTCTGTCCACTTCATTGACACCACTGCTGTCTCAGTTTCTGTTTGTCGGTGTTGCACGCATTGAATCCAATGCAATTACAGGGTGTCCCGAAACTAATTAGCCCTGGTTCAAATTGTTATAACTATAAAACAAACAATGATTACCTAATGATTTATGCATCACTGTATTCTTCCATTATTTGGGCACAATCCCTCAGGGGCTCAGACATCCAAGTCGCCTATTGTTTGGTGGGTCCGCTCTCATGTCTTACTATGCATTTATTTATGTGCCCAACTATTTTTACCTTTGGTTAGTTATCTCCATCTTGTCGAGCTCACCGTGCGTGATGTTTATATTATTTTTAAGTTGCGATTGACTAGGGCTGTTGCCCGGCTATATGTAATTCCCCTGTAGCTATTGGAGGCTGATTCGGCACCGCTCCCGAATCCTAGCCGCTTGTTAAGCCGGAGCCTATTCCTGCTAGAAATAGCCTCCGACATCCTTCCCGAACTTGTTAACGTGGATAAAGGCCATTTGTTTTGTTTTTATTCTATCTCTGACGACACTGCTATCTTCAGCACATTCTCTGCATTATAATCCCCCGTTACGGTCCAGCTGTGGTGACGTCGTATAGCCCTGATGGCAAATGGCAGCTCTTCATAGACCAGACCGCAATTGTCAGTGAAGTGTGAACGCTTCACCGTCTTGCAGGCACGCACTTTAGGGCTAGTGTGCGCTCAGAGGCTGTTTTTCTAGGGGCTCGACGGGTGCAGTGTGTTGATAGAAAGACTTACCATTAGACAGAAAGCATCACTAGTCCTAGACAGTCTCATTTTTGTGCTCAAGGTCGAAGGTTATTCTCTTGAGCTTCTGTGCTTATGACGTCATCGAATGTCAGCGCGGCTTGAATGACTTAAGAGAGAGATTTCTTTATTTGCAGACTCGAAGTCCATTAAGACCTAGGTGTGACAAAGTCACAAATACACGCATCTCGTCCATACTTTCCTCACAAGGAACGGACGGCTAGGATCACTGCTGAAACAACATTGATGCCAATGAGTGATTGTCAGTCTGGTCCAAGTCGAGTCAGTGAAGCCGAAGACAAGTCTTGCGATACAATGCACTGAAATTATAAATTCGCTCATTTACAAACATGTTGGAAGCACTACAAAATCGATCATACCCAAAAAACATTCTGGCAGCATTGTTGAAGCAAACAACAACGCTAGGAGGGTAAATTTGTTTTCGCGTGGGGTCCTCTGATTTCGGGAAACTTAAGGTTCATGCATTTGTGCATATACGTTGAAGACAGTCGTCTTGGACACCAATTCACCCGTCGAAGTCAAGTGTTATAGCCAATTTGTTATTGATTGGTATTTTTTATTGGATGCGGTGGCTAGTGCGATTTTAGCCACCCGAGTCAGCGCAGTTTTGGTTCTGTGACCAGTGTGTTCTTCGAGTGATTCTTGCTTGTTGTATCAAGCCATCCGTATTTATTTGAGACTGTCGGATGCCCAAGTTTCTCAGCAGCATTGGTCTAGCTCAGATAATCGCTGAACATATCAACTGCATGGTGGTGCGTCAACAAAATAAGATTTTCATAACTACTGGACATTGGCTCCGCACACAGATGGTACTCCTCAGAAATTGACCCCTGACCCCTCATTGCGCAATGAGGCGGAATTTAGGTGAATCGGCTGAGTCACTTGATCAGCTGACCGGTAAGGATGCCCTGAGGCAAGGTCATGATTTACTCACACTGATTCCTCTGGCGTACAGGAGAAATACGATAAAATGACAAAGGGCTAATAAATTTCGGGACACCCTGTACTATAGCCCTCGTCCCCTGTATCAGGGGCAAGGGCATAAATAGTTTCATAACATTTGCTGGACAATGTTGACTTTGAATTAAACGGAGCGCTTAGGCAAGGCTTTTCAAGTATACTTTCAAAGCTAGCTTCCGGCAGACAAAAAAAAACGTCGCCCCAGATAAATGAATGGTTTATTCGAATAGTGCACTGAAAGGACTGCTACTAAGCCGTTTTCACGAAAGTTTTATTCACCGCGCTCATCGACATCGGATGGTGTCGATAAAGTGGACAAAACATGTATGCGTGACTGTACATTAAACGTGAAAGCCAATAAGAAGCGCACCGACCAAGTTCAGTTACTGAAAACAAATATGTGAACAACACTTGCACGCAGCCCCCATCTACGAATCGCAGGATCCCTTCACGATGACGTCACTCTGGGAGAGTAAAAATGTACTCATACAATTTGATCTCGTGTTAAAAACAAGAACTTCACCAAAGGATGACGACATTATTGTAGTACATAGAGCACCAACCATCCGTTACACATAGTCTTTCATTATTATTGTCTAGTGAAATGCACCTGATGTGGCGAAACTGTGTGTAAGTTTATACATAACAAACAAATGAGAGGTTTAAGTTAACTCTATAAATTGAAAGAAATTGTTTATTTTACCATAGGAAAAAAATTAAATAAGATGTTTTCACGATTGATGATTTTGCGCGAAATGTTTTAAAACATTTTCAGATGTTTTTAAATGTTTTAGTATGCACGTTTTAGTATATGATATATTCCAAGAAATAAATTACGGATTTAGGCAATATTATAATTATTCAAGAGTTATAAAAACATGAAATGAGCTCATTACAAGATTATGATACAAAATTGGTCGCTTCCAAAGAACATATGCGTCTAGAGAAGTGTTTGCAATGGATCAGGTGCACCCATAGGTGCCCACTCAATTCTTCCGATTGTCTGGGCTGGATATGCATTTTTCGACTTTTCATGGGTAGGTAGGTACTGGGTGGGCATGGGTATGACTTTTTTTTAGTCATGTCGCTAGCCGTTTTTTTTTTTACTTGACAACCAGATGTTTAACCAGGTAAATATGTTAATAAATGATATAGGACACTTAAACAATAAATTTTGACAACTATATGAGAACAATAAATCATGGTAAGTACCTAGCAGTGGTGAAATATTTAAAATCTCAAATCATGTTCGATCCAAAGTATGATCCAGTATGACAATGTTGACTGAAAAGTGTTTGATGAGTCAAAAGCCACAGCAATACACAGGTGCGTGGTATTATTTCTCGTTAATAGCATGCAAGTAAATATGTTAGGATAATGGTTGCAAATATTGTGAAAATAATTATCTGCTTAATATGGATGGGCCGGACCGGGCATGGGCCTCAATATTATGAATTTGAATGAATTTAGGCACCCATTAAAACTATGGTCTAGAGTCCATTCGTTCAGTTAAGCATACCGCCATACTAGTTACTAAATCTGGCATCGTCATGGATCACAGGTCTGCCTTCTCATGGCGCAATGATGCGCTAGAAACGATTCGCTGGCCATTGCTGGGCGAGTCCATTATGACTCGAGAGGTTGGTCAGTCAGTCCGTTGAGCAACCAATAGCGTGCCCGGGATATTAATGTTTTGGATGTTTTAAGTTTCAGTAGGTGGACTAATCACAACTAACCTATGAATAATTATCTTGCTAATTACCACCAATCCGTAATTTTGTAACATACTTTATTCTTACCAGCATATTACAAAATTATAAGGGACATTTCAAAACAAAAATCGCATGCAAAAGTTGTGTAGTTAAGGAATGGATAAGAACCAACATTAAAACTTGCATACTAAAACATTTTAAAAACATTTGAAATATTTTAAAACACTTCGCGCAAATTAGTCCATCGTGAAAACGGCTAGTTTTTCAAACCGCTAGAACCGTGATATTTAAGTTGTTTTTAGTTCGAATGATCAACAGGGAAGAATATAAGGCTGATGTAATAGCCAGTATAGCCACCTCTTGATTTCCTGCCATGCTGCTATCTATCAAATCCGATTATCTGGGATGGTGGCTTAAACAGGGCATACGTCAAGCAGGTCGATCATTCAGCTGTAGATAAGTGACGAGAATCGCCGCGAGATAAACGCATTTGTTTATTTGCTACCATATTGCAAAATATTGATGCCAAAAGCTTTGACGTCACCCTTGAAGCCGCTTTTCGCTCGTGGGTAAACGTTATTAGAAAAGGAAGCTTGGTAGCACGTGCCACTCATCCAGTGGCGTCACCACGAAATTGTGAGGAGGGCTGGACCCATAAGCCCATATTTTCCCGTCAGTATTTCGCTAGCAAACTCTATTTGGTGTCTACAGACCAAACTATCATATGTAGGTTGAAATGAATTTCACAATGTTGATCTTACGTGCTCTGTACTTTATGAATGCAGAGTTGTAGATGATTCTATCGGGTCCGCGAATCTGTCCCTGAATGTGATTGTGAATATTTCGCTGTCTTCACACACATTTCCGAATGCTTCTAAATAAAAAACAAAACAAAACAAAGTCAGCAGAATAAAGGACACTCCCGGGATATGACGTTCTTTGATCTTTCTGTTCTACGAAGCTAAATCACTGATGCATCTAATTTGTGTCGTCCCAGGCTCTGCTCCCCGATCTGTACCAAAAATTATGTCCACATCGTTTTGAGCGAAGATAAAAATATTTGGTAAATAATATAGATTCTTTGCCTAAATGCCTTCAGGTTCGGATCGCAGTTCTAGCGGGGGCAGTCACTGCTTAAAGTGGGGGGCCGGGGCTTATCTTATCCTGAATGTGTCGCCTGTGTCTCTTGCACGTGTTTCTCGGGGTGTTATTAATACACGTGTTATTCCCCGCAGTCCCCTTGAGCCTGACAGCTAGAGGTCTACATGGGGCGACTATCCCCATGGCTGGCCGAGTCCCACGGCTAATGGGGTGGGCCGGACTGGAAAATCTCTAGATCATGGCTGTGGCTACGGCTGTGGCTGCATACGCCTATGAAATGCCTAAAAAATGCCTCCTGGAGATCTTTTGTCACCAATCTCAGCAAACCAATCATGGTTAAAAGAAGCCTTGGCATGTTTCATAACAGTAGACCAAAAATAAACACATATGAGTTTACAAAAATCCTCACGGTGCCAACGGCAGCCATTGACAATTTGGGAGTGGCTGTGCTGGCTGTGGCTGGTGTGGCTGCTGTGCTGGCTGTGGCTGTGATGCCATGGCTGCGGGGCGGCTAGGCCAAGGAAAAGTGCAGCCATGTCGAACTCTTCTGACAGCCCACCGCTTTCCTTATCTCCGGTAATCCCTCATCTGCCTCAAGTGAAGGACCGTCAATGGTGACGGTTGTGCGCGTGCCAAATATGCGGCCGTGTTAGTGCCGGTGACCGTGGTGTCTGCCAGCTGCGCTGGGCCGGCCCTGTTCGCCACCCCCCCCCCCCTTTCCGACATCCTCCCCAGGGCTGATGTTGGACAGATGGACCGGCAGAGCTGAAAATCGTTCGAAAACGTGATATACGGTGGTAACCTGCGTGGTAAGTCAGGTTTACTCAGTGGTAACCTGACTTTCAATTCATTAATTGTGAATCACTCTTTTTGAATGAATTATTGTTATTCGAATTAGCATTGCTTATGAGTCGATCCACCTCATGCACAAACAGTCGTTAATCGAATCATTCATGCATTATACATTACATTAATTGAATCATTTGAATTGCCCAAAGAATCGTATGTTTGATCGAACAGCATAAAATGTACAAAAGATATACCAGCATAAATATGTACCTTTTGGACACTCCCTGGACACAGGAGGCACTCAATGGCCCCGCCAAATAGGTATATGAGCTGTGTTCTAGGCTATGATTCATCTATACGTGAAGAAAATGAGGTTTTGTGTCCAGTTGACTCAAAGCCAGTGTTCAATCAGCACTAATTAGGTAACTGAAACTTGGCACTTGTAAAGGGTAGATAGGCAGCTCCTAAGGTACCTACCTCATACTTTGGTTCATAAGTTACACAGTAGACTCGCACCTTTTCGCACGACACATATCTCAAAGATAACTGCTACCTTTTACTGATGCTTCTCAGTTCTCCATCATCTTACTTAGGTGTTTCAGCATTTCAGCTATAGATTCATATAATAATGTAATGCCTGATTAAAAAGGTGACTCGTCAGTTTCATTTATTGCATAATGCATCTACTTAATACTAATTAGGCATACATTGGTCAAGTGATACGTATACACATTGTGAATCGTTGTGAATGAATAATTCGTGAGTCATTCATATTAACCGTGAGTCGATGCTCAATTGACTCATCAGTGTCAATGTTGAGTGAATGAATCATTGAAGAATAATTCATTATGGCCTGTGAATCATTGTGAGGTGACTAAGGGTCTGCAACTCAAGTATGAGTCATGACAAGCCTGAATTCAACAGGCTCGCTTTACCATGTGAGATGTGTATAGATGCATGTAAGATTCCCGCTGCGGAATATCCAGGGCGACCGGTTCGAGGATGGCCTCTTCAAATTACTCCAAAGGCCTATACTCGTAGCCTATAGCTCTTAAACCTAAACTCCGTAGCCTATAACTCCGAGCCTATACGCCGTAGCCTTATATTTCCGTAGCTATTATCCGTACCTATACTTCCGTAGCTATACTCGTACTTATTACTCCCGTAGCCATATACTCGTAGACTATAGTTGCCGTAGGCCTTATACTCTCCTAGCCATATACTCCGTAGCCTATACTCCGCGCAGCCTATACTCCGTAGCCTATACTCCGTAGCCTATACTCCGTAGCCTATTACTCCGTAGTCTATTATTTGCGTAGTTATACTTCTGAGCTATCTACTCCGTAGCCTATACTCCGTAGCCTATACTCCGTAGGCCTATACTCCGTAGCCTATACTCCGTATTCCTAACTCCGTAGCTATACTCCGTAGCCTTTATACTCCGTGCCTATACTTCCGTTACTCTGTAGCCTATACTCCGTAGCCTATACTCCGTAGACTATACTCTGAAGCCTACAGTCCGTAGCCTATACTCCGTAGCCTATACTCCGTAGCCTATACTCCGTAGCCTATACTCCGTAGCCTAACAGCGGTGCATGCTTTAAACATCAATGCTCGCTGTAGTTAGGTTCGTAACCTGTTCTCTTGTGGCATGAATAAATAAATTAAGGCACATACTTTTAGAACCATGAAAACTTTTTAATTCGTGCTGAGAAAGAAGCAATCAGATGACAATAATATTTATTAAAACCATAGGTCATCTCTTTAAATCTTAAGAACATACATAATATATTTATGTATCGGAGTCGAACCGCAAATCAAAAGACTGTCGTTATATACATCATTTTCAAATGTGTTATAATAGGACACTTGTTCAAAACTTTCGTGATGTACTCGTGTAGTATATTTCCCCGTCTTTGTTCCATCTCTGCTGAGCTGCTGGTGTTCTAGGTCACACGGCGGCAGTGGTGCTGTGTCACCGGAAATAGTCAGCCGCCATGGTCGTGCTCCGTAGTGGACAACTGGATCAATCGAAACCAATTATGGCGGGAATGTAATTTGTGTCAACCACATCCGGAGGCTGCAATGCTCAAGGAATTGGTGGGATTGACGCTGGTAGAACATTGGACTTCACACATGGTTTGTAGTTTATAATAACCTCATTGGAATCATACGCATTTATCTGCCAAGCCTTGATGAAATACTGATTGAGCCAAAATAGTAAAGAAACATCTTGGTATGCTTAATACAGGCCAGAAGTGAAATCAGCGTCACAAAATGACCTAAAAACTGTCAAACTCCAAAAAGGTCATGTTAGGTCATTTGAGGTCAGTGACCTCGGTTGACCTTTGGAAGCGCATGACCCAAGTGAAGCATATATGTATGTCAATTGGCTCCAAGATTTGAAATCAGCGTCAAAAACTGCCCTAAGAGTAAAAGCGGTCAAAAGCAAAAAGTCATCTGAGGTCATCGAAGGTCAGTGACCTTGGAGTCGGTTAATCTCAGAAAAGGTCATCCGAGGTCACAAACTAAGCACAAGACACACCTGACACCTGGAAACACCTTTGCATTTGCTCCTGAACGTCAAACACTCGGAAACTGCACATGATAACAAGGACCGATACTACGGGACGCCAGTTTCGTCTGACATGACCTTGAAAAATAGGTCATAGGTCACGGGTCATGAAAGTTGGAAGTTTGACATTTTCATAGTATGTGTAAAATGTTCAAAAGTAGGGTACCGGAAGTTTCATTGCGATTGGTTACAAACTACGTAAGTTATTTGGGAAAAACTGAGGGGGTGGCATCCACCTTCCTACCCGGGCGAGGGTTAAGGTTGGGTCACCAGACCAGGTCAATTGATGACCTCACCTCAAAAAAGTGTTTGATGGTATGCAGAAACAGTTTTAAAGCGATCGGATTCAAACTTTCAGGATGTCATGAGGTTGTAAATACTTACAATTCGCTAGTCTCGGATTTCCTATATCGGTGGCCTGGGGTCCGAGTCAATTTTGTCACCACCAACAATTGTTTGTCAATAACTCTCGACAGAATACAGATAGAGATGTAAAAACGGCACCAATATGTTTGTCTCGTCAAGACACGTCTTAAAAAATGCAACTTGACCTTTTTGGGCCACAACATGATCTTGAATTGAGGTTAAATTTCCCAGTTGACCTCACCTGTGAAAATGAATATGATTTGAAGCGCCTGGACAATAAAAACATGTTGGTGTAAAAATAACTACTTTTATCTTTGTTAGTTTTTTTCTTCTTCAAAATGTTTTTTTTTGCACAAAATTTCCTTTTTGACCTTTTATGACCCCTACAGCCTTTAAAGGGACTGTCCCACATTCAAAAAATGTGTCAAATGTACGTCGTTTGTGGTGCAAAATAAGAAGTGAATGCTGATGAACACGATTATGACATTGTGGTTTCTCACGAACAGTGCTCAATTTCATTTAAAAAACTCGCGTTTTAATATTTGGGGCTGTGATGACGTCACTATGTGAAGGGGAATTTTTGGGAAAAAAAAGAAACCTTCACGCTGTTATAAGTAGGACTGAGTGTAAAGGCTAATGTATGGCCAAAGGTAAAACAAAGTCGAACTAATCGAACATTTAGCAAAGAGAGACTACGACATGCGGGACTCACGGCCACCATTCAGAAATCACATTGGGGGCTGGCGATGTTTACAGATTGCAAAAATCAAAAACTCTTATCTGCTGTGATTCAGACCTCAGTGGTTGTTTTAACTTATACCATACATAATTGCAATGCAAAGCACGCAAAATGGCTATCTCAACTCAAATCTTATGTTAGGGTGGGACAGTCCCTTTAACCCACGAGCCACTTTTGTAGCCCCCCCCCCTTCCTGAGGAATATCTAGAATATCTCACGAAATAATGCAGCAGTTATCAATGCTCAACTTGTAGTACCTTATCATCAATCTTGCGCATGCTGGCACACAGGCACAGGTAGGCACGCAGCCAGGATTTTTCTCAGGGGGAGGGGGGATTTACAGGGGTAGGGAGGATGTACAGGGTGTCCCAGAATTACCCGAACATTGCTCTTTGATGTCTTACACAAAGAAAAAGACAATTATAATTTTTGTCTTTATTTACCAACATAGCCAACTAAAACCAGCAAACGCAATGATTTATTCGTGGGCAGTGATCGGCAGTATAATTCCCCGGCACATCGGAGAAACACTAGGCAGACCACGCGCCCCGCTTTTAGCTGGTGTGGTTACAAGATTCATTAATGCTTGCGACAGGTTTCTCTTGATCAATCTTTTTTTGAATATGCCCCAAAGCATTCCAAATTAATATAGGTCCGGGCTATTTGCAGCGATATAATGACTTTCTCCAAAATTGAGAAAAAAAAGTATTTCATTCACCACTGTTGAGTTGCTGGGTCGTTTGAGGGGCGCACCGCCCTGCATGAAGATTGGCTCGATCCTGACCTGAAATCCACCCAACTTTCGTTTTTCATGAACCGATCGTCTGTGGCCGTCCGTTGCACAGTATCAAATCCTTCTTTTGCCAGAATTTCTGGACGGTATTTATTTACATTTATGGTGTTTTTGAGGAAATCACGTGCAGCATCAGAGAGGAGGACACAAATGGCTCTCGATTTCCCCACATTGCACTTTTTGTGGACGCTTGACCGTTTCAACCGCGAGAACGTCGACACCGTCTGACGCTCACACACGGTCGTTTTGCCGATTACGGGGGTGGAAAAGTCTAAATGGACCACATCGGACCATATTAGACCACACTACGTAATTCCATTTTTTTTTGTCCAATTTGTGTGGTCTGTTGTGAACTTGATGTGGTGCGTGCGCCACATTCTGGTCAATTTCGACCTTTTGCAGCTTAGAAGACCGCAATTATAATTTTTCGCGGAGATAGCGAATGCACCGATGATTTGGATGTGATGTAGCCAGCTCTGGTTAGGTGCGGTGAACATAGCTTGCACGGGACGTTGAGAGATAGTGGCCCGCTTGTTAGCTGTCAGTCGCGACACTTTCTTTGGCGACCGGATGCAGGCTGGTTTTTCGCGTTCGCGACCGGGCTTGCTGACCAGTGTACGGTCTCCCACCTTGCACGCTTTAACAACTAGGTTAAAGTTGGTGCAGACTGATATCCAATGCTTGCACGCACGAATTTTGGAGTGTCCAGCAAAAATAATGGCAAAACAGCTTTGTTGCGAACGGCAGGGCCGACTTCATTGCCCAAAGTTGCAGAACCGGTTTTGCCGCTTGGGCGCAAAACGAAAAAACAACCGAGCGCGCGCCGCTAAGCCTTTACCTAGAAAGAACTGACTCGGGTCACGAGCCGGACCTTGGGAGATTTGGTGTTCAAGTCGACTCCTGAGGAGTATTTAAATACAAGTTGACAGCCGTAGGCTTCGGCGGGTTACAGTGCATCAAGTAGCGACATTCACTTTAAAACAGATGTTCGAGGGTAATTCTAGAGACAACCCGTAGGTAGCAGTTGTTAAGATCCGATTTCGCTCCTCAGATGGTAGCAGAATGCCTATTTATCTAGTGTAAAATTGGGCTTGCTCAGGGGGAAGGCTTTGCTTGGGGCCCCTGTGTCCCCCCCCCCCCTGCTACGTCCCTGGGCACAGGGCAACATCATTTAATCAATCGTGATTGGTTTTCTAGCTGACAGATGAGAATCCTGTTAGCGGCACAGTGTCAGTTACACAGTGGCAACAGGACACGGATGCTGACACTCTAGATCAGACTGGCTGGACTGGAGTATGCTGCGACAGAGTTAATCAATATGAGCCTGACCGAGCTCAAGTAATACTGGAATGCTACACATTCCAGATTAACTTCCCTAAAAACAGTTACATCTGCTTGATCAAACTATGTCAATCACGATCTGGTCACTCAAACCACGGAACCAAACATGCCATGGTAGCCACGTTTCGCTACTTTCCAGACCGGTTCGGTCACCACGTGCTTAAAACTCGTCTTTCGTTTCCCTTTTCCTCCTTCACTTTTGGCTAGCTGTAATGGCGGCGAGCTAAAAAAGACGGCGGCTCTGCCTCCCAGTTCATTTGTGAGATTAATAGGTACCACGAAAATCACTCACCGGCTTTTGGAGCCGCGAAAAGAAAGTTTGGTGAATTATTTTGAAAGAGTATAACAGCTCGACCAGAGACTGCCGAAGCTTATCACTCAGCAAGGAAGGTATGGTTAGTGCTGTTAAATGTATTGTTCGTTAGGTTTGTAATCAAAAAAGGTAATGCAAATCTTATTGATTTATAACTGAAACCAGAAAATGATGCTTGAAATCTTGATATTGGAGTGAAAGCGAGAGATAAACAAAGATCAACTACCTGCAGACAAATATATATGGCCTATTTTCTGGTTGGGTGGGTTCATTAGTTTGTGTGAGCTCATTAGCAGTGATGATCTGTCAAAAGAGAGTATCGGATTTATCTACCAGTAAGGCCTGTCCAGGGGGTGTATCTTGACCGGGACTGATGTGTCAGCCGACTTTGACTCTGTTTAAAGCCGATAACCAGTCAATACCAGCCTGGGAGTGACCTTAACCGACCGACTCCTCGACACACCATGGGGCGAGTTCACTGACCCATTGGTCACCATAATGGCCTGACTGTAATTTAATCGCCGGGTGCCACCCTGTCCACCCACAGAACACGGCTCTATAGACACAATGCCCTCTGAATAATTGGGAGAGGGCTGAGCTGTTTCCATGCCACAGTTCTGTCTGAACTGAGGGAACACAGGTCAGACGACGGTCAGAACAGACGAGGTCAGACGATTGGCAGACGAGGTCAGAGGATTAGCAGACGAGGTCAGACGATTGGCAGACGAGGTCAGATGATTGGCAGACGATTGGGAGACGAGGTCAGACGATTGGCAGACGAGATCCGATGATTGGCAGACGATTGTGAGACGAGGTCAGACGATTGGCAGACGAGGTTAGACGATGGCCAGTTAAGCGTCAATGGTATAATATACCTAAGTTCTCCTATAACAACTATATCTTCCATGGTATAATACCGGCTCTGCCTCCATAAGACCTTTTCCCACTTTATTGGAGGTGGTAATGCAGTTTGGTACACGAGGCTAAGTTATGTTGCAGATTCTAGTCATAAAGCTTGAAAATGTCTCTAAGTATACCAAAATCATGTTCAAACTTCGTTAGCGTTCCACGCAAATAAGTGCCTGCGATTGGTCGGCGAGCTGCCATGGTCAGAGCCGTAGAAATAAAACACGTCAACCCGTGCCTTTTCTTCCGTATCTCCTGCAATGATTATGCGGTCCGCAATGGCGGAAAAAGGCAACATACGGTTCCATGACTAGTCGTTACAAATTACCTCAGTCTGCAAATCAGATATAAATGTCATTCTTAATGACTCGGGCATCCACGATCATTCCAGCATTAATAGTTGACTCCAACGCCCCGATTGAAGGTTGAAGGGATGACCCCCCCCCCCCGGACAGCCATTAAGCGCCCTCAAAATAGCAATTATGTTTTGGTATGCAGACACAATTCTTGGCAAGTCCATGGGCATATGGTTGAGATGATGGACTTAGAAAACCATTTGTATTATAGACGATATGATTCGGCTATGAGGACGGTATGCATCGTCTGCTTCGAACATTTGAATCGGATTGTCCCTGGGTCCTGTTTATATATTTAGTAGCCGGTGTTGGGAACATTTCGACGGATTGCAAAGGCGCACATGATCGGCAAATGCCCCAATTTGTTTTACCACGTTTTAACGTTGTGCCATTGATTGTTTCAGATGCAGGCAATATATGCCTCAATCTTTGATTTATAGAGCAAAATGTTTTCTTCTTTTGCATTTGGACCAGAATTGCTAGTGCTGATATAATCTGAATGAAATTAATAAAAAAAAACTTATCAAATAGCTTTATTAATATACAATATTCGTGAAAAGTGGGTTAATAACGTTCGATAAATATTGTTGCATCGCTTCCATCCTCCAGAAAATTATTAGAAGACATTCGAAAAGGTCTTATGATCCCTTTAAGCGGTATACGGTATCCATCTAATTGACATGCCTTTTCCACCGTGCATGCCGAACTGTTCTGTGGGCTGAAGTTGTCCCGTCGTCGCATAGCTCCAAGTTGGCCCATTTGTCACTGTCCTGTTTACCTGTCCTGTTGACCTGTTGACAGATGCCCGCCACAGTCGGCACAGAGCCGCTTTGTTCTGTCTGTCAACCTCTGACAGTCTGTCACAGACGCTTCCATCTCCTCTCTGCCTGTCACCATGCTTTTGTAAACGCACTTCGACAGTAAAGCTGTAACAGCATAGCGTGCACGCAACGGCGCCTTCGCTGAAGGCAACTGCTACTGCTATAAACACGTGACAAATATGCATCAGTTGTGCTTGTCCTCTTCGATAGATTAAGTCCGGCTTTGGTCATGGAACTGATTCAGTGTGGCCTCGCGACAGTATCGTATTGACAGAGTACGTGATTGCACCACATTGAGTGATTCTCCGATGTGGCATCATATTTTAATGATTTACCTATTTGCATACAAATATGCTTCTGAAAGCCATTATAGCATACTGAAATCTTGTGACCTTTTAGGAACTCGTCGTCCGATTTAACCTCCGTCCAGTCTTTGTTTGCTTTACAAACTATTTCAAATTATTTCCGCTAGCTTTCCTAACTTCAGCCACGAATGACCGTCATAGTATATGGGTGCGGGTAGCTGGCGACTTTGTGCGGTGGCAATGTCGACCTGCGGTTGGCCGGCTCGCGCGGCGCAGAAGACGGGTCGTGGTGATGAATCACGCACAGCTGTCAGGCGTCGGCGACGTGACCAGCGTCCCGTCAGCCGGCCACCCCTGCCCGGCAGCGGTCCTCAGCCGGCCACCCCGCCCGGCAGCGGTCCTCAGCCGGCCACCCCGCCCGGCAGCGGTCCTCAGCTGGCCACCCCGGCCCGGCAGCGGTCCTCAGTCGGCCACCCCGCCCGGACAGCGGTCCTCAGCCGGCCACCCCGCCTGGCAGCGGTCCTCAGCCGGCCACCCCGCCCGGCAGCGGACCTCAGCCAGCCACCCCGCCAAGTAGCGGTCAACACAGCCAGCCGGGAGGACGCCGGGTGTGCTGGATGGTAAGGTTCTGTGCGGCCTGCATCCGCGAGAGCTCTATGTGTGATTATGTTACTAATTATGCTTATTGTCTCACGTGCAAAAACGGAGTCAGAAAAGTGACAGCTCTAAGTGATCTAACTGTTAACGACGCATACATGGCATTTTGGCACAGCTTAACGAAGAATGCACCTAATGCGTGTTCCCGAATTCCTGTCTTCATTTCAAAAGTAATTTCACTATATATCAGCGTTGTTGTCGCTGTCCGTCCACGTCACACAACATCCGGTTGGCTCAGGTTGGGTCAATGTATACTAAGTCCCACGGACCCGGTGGCCCGTCTCAATCTAAGAACTCGACTCGGGCAGGCAGTAATTAGGCTAGCGCTGCGCCGCCAATTTCGCAATGCGAGCCGACTTCAATCCACTCAGGAACCGCCAGGGTGGGGCCATACGGTCGTAAAGTCGCAGCACTGTGGCATGCTTATCGCCCGGGTTCGGGTGCGCCTGCACTTGAGAGCCGAGAACAGTGCAATATTGGCACGAAGCATTGCTGTTTCTTTATGGCCAGTGTAAGTGGCTAAGTTATAGGTTCCGTTGAATTCATAAAGCCCATGTCAGTCATCGTTCGATGGTGGTGCAGGAGCTGTCAAATCGTCGTAAAATATTATGAACTGAAGAAGACGTCGTTTTGTGTCATAAAGTTGAGTGCTTCGACTGTGTGTTCGGTTAAAGTCCATACATTGTGTCGTCGTCACGTCTTGTCAGCCCATGACAGTGTACTTGTGAGGAATGCATATGTGTAGGACATTCCTGGGTCCTAGTTATAAGGCATACCTATGCGCATGCATAGCGAGGCAGGTAGTAAGACACGCAGCGCGTTATCAATTCGAGTAAGGCTGTTTGTCTCGTCGCTGTTTGTCTCGTCGCAGTTTCGCCTCGGCACTGGTGCGTCTGACACGCGGCGCTAGCTTCAGTGTGGGTGACATTTTTTTGGAGCTGCTAGTTTTGTGTTCCAGCGGAGGAATATCTGTCTATGGATGCAAAGTTCACCAGTTTTAGTCAAGTTAACTGTCTGTCATTTTGCCGACATTTTTAACTTAACATTCGATATAGCTGGGCAAAAAGGTATGCCTGCCCTCGTTCACAACTTTGCGCGCTGGTCAGGGGCATTTATCCGAGGAGGTCATTAAACCTGACTCAATTTTATTACAAGTCATATCTTAAACATGATACACTCAATGCTCATGATAACACAGCAAATATACAAAAATCGCCTTTTGGCTTCATCAGAGTTGAACTATGATGATACACTCAACCTGATGCAGCCGCAAGGTGAAATATTCGTTAATTAATTACTAATCTTTGTTTTTCGATCTTGTCTGCAATCTTTATCGTTATTATTTAACAAGTTATCAGCAAAACACTTTTTGCTAAAAATATCCCTTTGACCTTCAATGACTTCTGGAGCCTAACATATTTCCATGAGCTTTAATTTGAGGACAATGAAGTCGATTACAAATTTCAAGAGCTTTACATATATTTTTCGCTCCTAGCTATCATAGTTTCCGAGATAATTGGAAGTATCTGGAGCAGTCCTAAATCTGCCAAATATGACATTTGTTGACCTCTGGTGACCTTGCTACTAGCCGTTTTCACGATGGGTTATTTTGCGCGAAATGTTTTTTTTGTAATGTTTTAAAATTTCAAAATGTTTTAGTAGAAGCTGTTCTCACGAAGGACTTATTCGCGATAAATGTGTAAACCCTCGCCCTACGGTCCCGTACGGCGAGGGTTAAATTTTTTTTTCGCAAATTAGTCCATCGTGAAAACGGCTACTAATAAAACATTTTAACACATTTTAAAATGTTTTAAAACATTTCGTGTAAAGTGATCCATCATGAAAATGGCTATTTACTTGACCTAAAAAAATACTGAATTACTTTCGATAGAGCTTGTCTCAGGCTATCTAAATTCAGTTTTCCGCTTGTCGCTACATTGCGCGGTTTTCGAGATCATAGGGGGCGAAATCCGACCCCCTCCAGTGTTATTATCAGAGGCCCTCCAGGGCGAGTGTTAATCTGAATGGGCCGGACCAGGCATGGGCCTCAATATTATCAATTTGACTGGGCCGGACCTGGCCTGGGCTTGGGTTCACGGGCCTGGGCTGGATTGGACTGGGGGTTGGTGGGCCCATGACGATCTATGCCGTGCAGTGGCGACGCTTCTGAGAAGCTCATATATCTGCAACCGCACGTCTGATTGACAAGCAGGCTTCTTTGCTAAGCAGCCCCATCTAACCTTTCCTGCTGGAGACCAGTGCCAACACATATGATGACTACCACTGCGCGTGGCACGTGCCTCATGAGGGTTGTTGAAAAGTGTTTTCTCAAAATAACTCCGCAGCGGCTGGGTAGATTGTGTGCAAATTTTGAGTGTAATTGGGGACCCCTCTGCCTCCAGTTTCACACAACTCAGGGGTGGGGACTGCACGTGCGCACGCGCCCACCTCTATTCTATATCCCGCGCGGCGTAGGGGTCTCTAGCCGAACGCGCGGCGTAGGGGGGGTAAATATTACCCCCCTCTTATCTTCCGAACTAATAACCGCGCGAGACGCGCAAGGCGGCGATCGAAAAGACTCTCATTGAAATCGAATCGAATGCATTACCCGAAATTTTTTCAGAGTATAGGTCAAATGATTTAAGGATCACGGTCAGCTCCATATGGTTGAAAGTTCGAGTTAATTGAGTTAATGGTTCATCTTTCAATTAAAAATCTCTTTTGATTAAGACTTCATGCACATAAAGCTCTCAAGGTTAAATACATCTATTGCATTAAGTAAAAAGCGACAATTCATGCAAATGTCAAGGTCAAGGTCAGGTCACAAAAGGTCACTTGTCAACCGACAAGAGGTCTCAAAGGTCAAGCCTCTTGTGACCACAATGTTTTTAGGGGTTATTTTGCACGTGAAGAATCGCATTTAGAAACAGTCATTTTGATTAACTTGACCCACGGTTCAAAGGTCAAGATCAGGTCATCTAAGTCAAAAACTGAAAACTGCACTAATCTTGAATTAAACAATGCCATGTTTCTAGGTTTAGTTTGTCTATAAACACAAAAAATTACATTTATATATCATGTATGAGAGTTCAAAAAATCTTACAAAAACGCTTATTTTGACAAAATGAACTCATTACCGCTTTTTATGTTTGGAGAGCAATCCAGTCACTTGGAAAAATGAAGCTGATTACTTTAAGAATTGGCGTCTGGGTAATTCATTACACTTTGAGTTCTCATTATATATTCCGGTTTTTTTAGATACCTTGGAGAATCTCTGTTTATTTTGGGGAGGAAATTTTCTCGAACCCAAAATATTATTTTTGCGGGGCGCAAACAAAAAAGAATGCGGAAATCCGAAATTGCTTTTCAATCTTGTAGAGAATTAAATGTTCCTTTCTTATACAAGTTTTCGCGTCTTGCCGGTTTTCTTTAAAGCCCTATGTATTTTCTACGATGCATCCAAACATTTATTCGTTATTCAACCAAAAATGCCCATGCATTGAGCGTCATCAAAACGTCATTATCTCTCCAAGCTCTAGTAACTTGTTTATATTTTGTTTAGGAGACGTGAATTTGATGCTGGATAAGGTACTGCAAACTTTGACGTCGTATGATCTGTTTACCGTTTTCAAGTTATTGCGGAAATACGGGAGGGGGGGTAATATTTACCCCCCTACGCCGCGCGGGATATATCAGGAGCGACTGAGCCGCTGAGCCGATTGTGTTTACATTTCGTGTGTGGTTAAGAACCTCTTGTCTCACTTAACAAGTCAAAGGTGGGTGACTCTCACTGACTTTGCACGTGCGCACGTGCTCATCTTTTTTGTATGTCGGAAACTACTTACCCGATCGAGTTGAAATTCTCTATACATTTCCTTCGCGCTCGCTCGTTCATCGCCAACTACGGCGCCTTACTGGTGTTACTGATTTGACCTTAGGTCAGGGTCATCCTGCCATTGAACTATGTAGCGTTGTTCATACGAGAGATCAGCGTTTTTTTTATTCGTTTTTTTTTAGAATAACAAAATAAAATAACGTGGAGTCAGGACTGAGTATTTTATGTTCTGAGAATTATACTATAGGAGACTGTATGAAGGTATTTTTCACCATCATTTGCGGTCGGTGAAATGCTGTTTTGAAAATGCAATGTACTATTGGTTTCAAAATAAGCGTCCTGCTGGGTTGGCCGGCACAGCAGTTAAAGGGAATATACCGCCTTGGGATGTATGTGGAATAACGGAGATGAGTGCCCAGATGAGTGGCTCTCATCTCCATCATTCACATACTTTTCTCAAGGTGGTATATTCCGTTTAACTGCTGTGCCGGCCGACCCAGTGGGACGCTTATTTTGGAACCAATAGTATATTCTTGTTTTGCTATTAAATACTGTGACTGGCTGAAAAAAATGAAGCTTAATCGTCATCCGTCCGTAATGTGCACCTATTCTGCTAACCAATTAACTCCGCAGATTAACGAGCAGAGTCCCGAGAAAGACCGTTATTAATTATGCCCCCTCTGCTCTGACAGAACCATGACGTTTGACGTAATTTCTCCGGCAGGCCAGTATGGCATTTGCTGGCAGTACTGTCGCGCTGCATGACATTGCATACCAGGCATTTTATTGAGCCGTAATGTTGAATTGGACCTCAGGAATGTTGACTCCAATGCCTCTTAAAGGAAATAAATCACCTTCAACATGCAGGTTTTGAACTGAGATAGCAGTTTTGTAGCCCGTGTTGAAAAAACCCTAGCTTTCAAGTTTTCTGGACTGAAAGGGCTCTCCAGCCGAATAGATTTAACTTTTTGTCGAAGGAATGTGGGCCAACAACAAAGAATGTCAAGAATGTGGGCCATCGGGAGGCTATACAGTAATCTTACGCGACTACTCTCGAATCTGATTGGCTGAGCCATTTTATTCTTTCGTTTTGACTTGCAGAGTACGCAATAGTTTTCATTATAAAAATAACAACACTCAGGACTGTGAGCGGTCCCTTCGTCCTATCGCGCGACTGTATGGCAATTATTATCTGTAGAACATATGATAGTATAAGAAGTGTATTTCAAAATATATTCTATTTATTTATTAATTTATTTATGTTACTTCGGTGACCATATCCTCTGCGCGAGCAACGGCATTTCATGACTCGGAGTGGTCCAAAAACATCTACAATGTTGGGCTTGGGACTACACGCAACATCAATCACAATCTATGTACGCATCTATCGACCACAAAGCACACGCACGAAACGCGCAACACAGGAAACTTGTCACTAAACGAGAGCAGTGGTTCATAAGACTAGGTCTCACGCTTCAACGCTCCATCACGTACTTCTTTAGCTCACGTTTAAACCAGCTAGAGTCTTTAAACAGCGAGGCTCAGACGGCAGCTCGTGTACTCCACAAGTGACAGCCGTGTAGTCAAATAGCGACGCCTCCCAGACTCATCTCCATATAGAGGCGTCAGAAAGCATGTCACTGCTGTCGGGGGGGTCTCTCCCGTGGGCACACTTGCTATTAACTAACTCTATCGCAAAGTTGTTCTCAGACCGTAGACAGGCATTTTGCAGTAAACAGCTAGGTAGCGATACTTATACATATGCTATTACATGAAGCCAGCCAAGGCGCAACGCGAAGTTCACATAGTGCACTTCAGCAATGATCATATCTACGGCACCAGAAACCACGCCAGCGGGCAGGATTGTGCCCAAACTCGCCGCTAGCGAACCTCACTAGCTTTCTGAAGACCTCGTGCGTTGCGCTCACATGTGGGACTAGCGACCTACGAAACAGAGACAGACAGTACCGAATCGCGCGAGTAACACAGGCCTGCACCAACGTAACCATCCACTGACTGGGGAGGACTTAGCCTGCTGGTGGTCATCCGCCACAAAGTGCCGAGTACAACGCCGTACCACGTCGTCTGTATGTGTGGTGAAGTCAGGCACTGTCGAACCAGACACCTAGGATTGACAGTGTATTGAGCATGTGATGTTTCGCCGAAATGGTTACGCTGATCAGGCGCCGAGTCATTTCCTCGGACCGAGCGCGATAAGCTGAGCGGTCTGTGCCGCTTAATTTTGAGTCCATTTTTCCCGTAACCAGTTGGAAAGGATAGGACAGGCTGTCTTTCCATGGATTGGATAATCCCCTGTAGTCCTCGGTGGGCCAGAAACGTACAGCTGGACATCATCAGCATAGGTGATATGCCTGTGGACGGTCAGTGTAGAGAGGTATGTCGTTAGCGTATATGTGCAGTATGGCCGAGGAGAACCTTGACTAGTGCCAATGGATGTTGATAAGGGATCGGAGAGTGTTTGCGGGTCTGAGAGAATGTTCCGGTGATCCATAGCAAGCTGCGTACACGCGAGGACTTGTGACACGGGACATGGTCAAGTTAGCACTGGAACCAACCGGCGATGTTAGCACCATAGAGGTCTAGCCTGTAGCGCCAGACACAGCCTTGAGGCTCGTGTGGGATACCAGTCAAAACCAGCTCACGAGAACAGTCCACCGGCAGATAAGAGTAATGTGATGTGCGTTGGCCCTGCTGAGCTCACCATAAGATACTCGAAAAAACATGGTCAGCTGAGACGTAAGCAAGGCAGTGTCGGTGAATCGATTGTCCTGAAGGCCGTGCGATTAGGGAAAGAGAGGTGAGCTTGCTAGTTGAATTATGGAAGTAAAGGCTATGTTCATATTGTTCACACGAGCAACTCAGTTCAATGGACATCACATTCATACGATTTCATTCATTCATACATTCATTCAATACAGTTCATATTTCAATATAATCGAATCGTGTTTGAAAAAACTATTTCCTTTAAGTATTTTCTTAGAGAAGTTTGTAGATGAAATTCCGATTGCTGTTGTGATTCTTACCCTCCAAGCAGGGAAATCGCCCTTGGGGGAGTGGTCGCCCCCCGGTTCGCTCCGACTGGAGTCCACCGCCCCCCCCCCTCCCCTAGATTCCCAGATTACTCGCACTAGGGCCTTATGTGACCCCCGTCCCCTAAACCCCTGGCCAAACCCCAAATGTTCTCTCCTCCTAGTATATACATAGTTCGCTGCTGCCGTGTATGTATTTTCAGTCCAGGTTGGCAGCATTTCTGTAACATTTACCACTGTTCTTGTAATTTAGTCCAAGATACGATATAAATTCTTAATATTTTCCTCAAACGCATCATACTGTTTCCAGAAGCAGCCTAGCAGTAGATTTCCCACTGCACAGATATGATCTGGCCACCAGCGACGAGTGAGTGCGGCCAACACATCCACGTATCACCTGCTATCTCTGCCTATGTTCAGTACTGGAATATGCCGTAATGGTCCACCGTACCCTCTTCATCAGCAACTCGATCAAATCGTAGTCTGCTCCGTCTTGCCCCAGCCTCCAAGCAACACTTTCGACACCACCAAGGCATCAAGTTTCCTGAGCTCCAGCTATGCGTCTCATTCCGAGCGCACTGCCAACACATCCCAATCATCCCTGATCCCATCATCAACACATTCCGTCCGGCTTCATGTCTCTCCCTGCGGTCTGCTGTATATCTGTAAACGCTCTGATGCGGCGTCCTGTTCCACCTCTGACATGAGTCATCACTTGTCTCACAGGGTAGGCTTGTGTTCACCCGTACGTTTACTATCACCCGTACGTTTACTATATCACCCGTATGTTTATGTTCTGCCATGTCTATGTTCTGCCATATCTCACCCGTACGCAATACGCATGTGCTCCGACATGTCTTTGTTCTTTCCTGTCTCATCCATACCTATGTGTTATGTCCTATCTCACCCGTATGGTACTCCTGTGGTCTGACATGTCTATGTTCTGTCCCATCTCAGCCGACGTCAGTGCTCTGCCCTTATATCAGCTGTACGGTGCTGTCATATGCGCCATGTTCTTGTCCTGATGCTCACCCACCGTACGTCTTGCTCTGCCCTATGCAGCTGTACCGTCTTATCTCTGGCCTGATGTTCATGTCCTACTCTCACCTGTACCGCTGTGCTCTGCATATATCAATGCTGTACGTCTGTTTTCGCTCTCCATGTCTTTTATAGTGATTTTTTTTTTATTTCGATCTGTCCTATCTCACCGCTACGGCTGTGCTCTGCACTGTCAAAAGCGCTGTAACGCTGTGTTCTGTCCTATCTCAGCCGTACGTCTGTGCTCTGCCCTACATCAGCTGTACGTCTGTGATCTGCCATGTTCTGTCCTCCTATCTCACCCGTACGTCTGTGCTCTGCCCTATATCAGCTGTACGTCTGTGATCTGCCATTTCGTTCCTATTTCTTCAGCCGTACGGCTGTGCTCGCCCTATATCAGCTGTATCTGTTCGTTTGGAGTCTTACAAGTTTGCCCTATCTCACCCGTACGTTTGCTCTGCCCTATATCAGGCTGTAAGCGGTACCTTATTAATGATTGTGATCTAGTGAGCTTATTATCTTTTGTTCTATCTCAGCCGTACGTCTGATTGACCATTCGCCCCCATATAACAGCTGTACTACATTGATATCTGTCATGTTATCGCCCTACTCACCCGTACGTCTGTGCTCTGCCTCCTAAGTATCAGCTGTACGTCTGTGATCATGCACACGCGGGTTTGCGTGTCCTATCCACCCGTTACGTCTGATGCACTCACCTGCTTATATAGCTGTAGACTTGTCTGTATCTGCCGATTTCCTTGTCCCTCATATCGTGTCACCGTACGTCTGTGCTCTGCCCACTATTCAGCCTGTACGTCTTGGATTCTTGCGTTGAATACTACGTCATAATCCCACCCGGTTACGTCTCTAGTTGCGGCTCCCTTACTATCCAAGCTGTACAAGTTCTGATGAATCTGGTTACAAGATAACGTGCCACAAATTATCTACACCCGTACTGTTCTGCACGCTACAGGTCCCCAAAATGTTATATCAGCTGTTGTTCTGTATCTGCCATGTTCTGTCCTATCTCACCCGTGTTTCTTTCCGTGTCGTGCCGCAGGTGAGAAGCCGGCAGCGATGCAGACGGGAGGCAGCGGGGCGCTTCCGTCGCCGTTCTCCGTGGTCGGACTGGCGCTTCTGCTCCTCCTTCGAACGGTGTTAGCCTCGGGAGCCTCCGTCTCGATCCCGAACCGGTCTCAATCGATCCACCATTAACACTGGGGACCGACCTTATTCAATCCATCGTTAGCCACGGGGGCCTCCGTCTCAATCCCGAACCGGCCTCCTTCGATCCACCATTAACACCGGGGTCCGGCCTTACTCAATCCACCGTTAACACTGGGTCCCGGCCTTATTCAATCCACCGTTAACACTGGGGACCGGCCTCCTTCAATCCACCGTTAACACTGGGGCCCGGCCTCCTTCGATCCAACATTAACACTGGGGCCCGGCCTCCTTCGATCCACCATTAACACTGGGGACCGGCCTCCTTCAATCCACCATTAACACTGGGGCCCGGCCTCCTTCGATCCACCATTAACACTGGGGCCCGGCCTCTTTCGATCCACCATTAACACTGGGGTCCGGCCTCTTTCGAGCCACCATTAACACTAGGTCCATTCATTGCCGCTCACCGTTCCTATTTGAAAGCAGGAGCTTGCAGATATATATGAAGAGAGTCATTATTCAAAGGTTTTAGCCTACTGAAAGCAATTTATTAGATTGTTAACGGTCTCAATTTTGTTCAACAAAAAATAATTGAAGCTCAGAATATTTAATTGGTTAATGTTTGAAAATGATTTTGTCTAGTTCTTACTTCAATTATTGTAAACACTATTATTTGAAGTTACTCAGCTGTCATGTAAATTTATCCAGGGAGGTATTGCCCTTTTCCTTACTGAATCCAACTAAATTGTGCTGAAGCCTGGATATTGCAAATTAGTATAACTTTACAGATTTCATAGAGTCTCAATACGATGTCATCCATTTCGTTTTTTACGGTATCTAAGCTGCCCGGCTGCCCACTTCTGTATGTACCGTTACAATCCCTGAGACGAATACCAGAGCACCAACCAGTGTGTGATGGAGCCCTACCATTATATTAATTACCCTGCGATAGAATCTCTCTATACATATCACAAGACCACGAGTCGAGGTGAAAAATAGCTCCGAAGCTCGCGGGGGTACGAGCAGACCTGCTGTTCAGCATGTCAGCACTTTTATTGACTGCTCTAGAGTGCCACAAATCGAGTGGCAACCGCCCATTAACCGCCGCCGAGCCGCGCCACAACCGTCGCCGTACTGTCGTCTACGTGTCTCCGGGTGAGAAACACGGGACTGTGCCGGCGATGAACGTCCAGGGGTGTGAGCAGTGGTGTGAGCAGTGGTGTGAGCAGTGGTGTGAGCAGTGGGGTGAGCAGCGCCGCGAGAGGGCTGGCGTGTGTGCGAAGTGACGCGCTCGGGAAGAGTAATGGCGTCGAGCGGCAGCTGCGTTGCGACAGCTGTGGCGCTCCCGCGACAAACTTGGTCGGGATGAGTGAACTGCCCGACTGGGTGTGGTGTGGAAGTGCGAATCTCCGTCGTGTTGGTAGATTGTGAGGTTCCGCCTGTACGTGTGAGAGGGTGCGATTCAGAAGTGGTGTGTAGGTGAATTTGTTGGGATAAGGTGTCCTGCCAACGGAAGTCTGGTGATCGCGCTCAGATCTGCACAGGTTCATTGTGCACATTCATACAACTACACACGCCCAGCCTGTTTTCAATGCAAAATTACGTGTTCTGTTTGCATAAAATGTAATGCATAGTAATGCATAAAATGTAAATGTAAGTAACAAAATGTAATGCATGCATATAGCTAGTGTGCACTGTGCAGACATGTTTATTTTGACGGTGTTCTGTTGTGCCTGTGTATTTCTTAGTACCACATACAGACACTTCTAATTGCATCACACACTCCAGGCTGTGTGCATGTCTGAGTGGCGACTCCAAACCCAGCTCCTCGGCAAACGTCAGCCAATCAATACTGTCCGACTAGGCTCGTGTTTCGTGGAGGCAGAGTCACGAGTATTTGAGGGGCGTGTGTATGTGTGCGTGTGTGTGACCTGACCTGACCTTCAGGCGCGCACACCGTGCGACAAACTGTGTCGCCGCCGACGGACATCTGTACGAGTGTATGTGGCGTCACTCGGTTTAGTTCATCTCGGTGTTGCTCTCGACGATGAGGCGCGTCATTCCACGGTGTAGTCGGCCAGTCTCCTTGGCGGCTGGTGTCACCTGTTGACATCGGGTCACTCGCGGCTCCCCGGATCAGCAGGTCACCGTGTGTTCAATGTCCTGCAGTCAGACCAGCCACGCCGTGCGAAACCCGTGCGAAACCCGTGCGAAACCCGTGCGAAACCCGTACGAAACCCGTGCGAAACCCGTGCGAATTCAGCGACGTGACGAGGTCTGTGCGACGTGACGACGTCTGTCTACAACGGAGGGTCATAGCCAAGCTCATAAATGTGAGAGGTGTGAGGACGTGTTTGCGGCGACTTCGCTTACGTTTGAGAGCCGACAGTGGAGCTACAAATATATCTCATTTCGTAAACTATTTAGCGGTGAGGCAAAGTTGGCGCTGAGATTGGCTACTTAGGCGAAACTTGGTTTACAAGCCTTCTCAGCGGATGGAACAATATACATGCAGCCACACGGGATGGTCCGGGACTAACTTCCCTTGCAAGCAAAGCGGATAAGTTTGCAACTAGTGAAAAGTTAGCGTGGCTATATGGTTCGATAGAGTTACGGGCCAACAAGGCGGTCGTTAGGCGTGCTTGCATACGAACGTTTTTCAATGGAGTTGCAGTATCCGCAAAGCATTGCTGAAGTCAATGCAACGAAAGTAGGCAAATTGGAAAATAACTCTAAAGTTAAGGAAATGGTCAGTCAAAGGCTTCAATGTTCAACGTCGATGTTTCAGCCTTTCAGGGACTGTTAACTGGGATATCCGGAAACTTATGACATTTGGAACCGACTGGACCTCCGATTTAATTGTGCCTCCACCGTATTTCGTGTTGAGTCAGTTGATTAATCGTTGCTGTTTTGTATTAGATCAAAGCCGCACATTCTCTAGTGGGATCGAGTATCTTGAACCCCGTGTCAATCCTGGTATTCGTCAGTAAGTTAATGGATTGTAACAGGCAGCCTTTCGCAACGAACAAAACGCGTGCCACAGCACCGTAAGTGGCTTGATGAGTCAGAAGTGTCACATGAAAACAACTTAAACGAAAAGTTCTATATTAACCCGCGCCGGGCCCGGGTGGGGGTGTTTAGACGCCCCCTCAGGTTTTGTCCTGGATATCGGGAAAACGATGGTGGTGAGACGCAATTGTGCAGTAACTTTGTCATTGTTTATGCCTTTGCTCTAGTTTCCGCCGTAATTTTTGAGCTACGTTACGATCATGGGGTCCTAGCGTTTCAGGTCACTTCGAGTCGATTTGTGTAGGGTCTAGTCAGTGACCTGACTGGTCATGTCATTAAGGTTGTGGGCGGTCATAAGCATATCCTTAACTCATTGTGTTTTGGGTTGGACTATACGATTATTTCGTGGCTTGTAGCTAGATTAGCGTAGATTGCATTTACTACATATGAGATTTATCTTAAGATATAATTTGTGTTAGGTTAAGTATCTTGTGAGTGTAACAGAGGTTGGTACTAGAATACGGACTTGTACTGTTGAAATCTATTCTTAATTAATGCTAACAAGTCAACAATTTTCTGAGGCGAATGTTATGAACTGTTTTCTATCTTGATAAGGGATAGAGCAATGAGTATATTAGTTGGCTCTTCAAATGCTGTTTGTGTTATTTCTCAAAGTTTGATTATTATACATAAGTTTATTACATTTGGTCTACGATTGAATGCGGATGTTGTTTTGGTGTACTCGTTTATACATTGTTGCTCTCCGCGGTCAGATCTATCTGAGGATGAACAAAGATCTGTCATCTCTTTGGTGTAAATATACAACATGCGTAACGCAATAACTAGACGGACATTCGAAGTGAGTAATAACCTTTACCAGAGATGTATACACCTTTGTGGAAACGTTGAGTTTGGCGTATGAGCGTATCACTGGAGCGCGGGAGAGTATAGAGTGTGATGGTGAATCGGTTGCAGCTCAACTCGGGAGCAAAGCCGTTAGTGTTCTAGTATATGCGAAGTGAACCATGGTCCGTACAGCGCGCAAGCATTGGAAGTCGCAGAGAGGACACATCGCGTTCGTTTGTGTGATAAAAGGCTGAGCTAAGAGGTCGAGACTAACCGACAACGCCCACTTTAAGTCGAAGCACCGCACATCGCGCTGCTACCAGCCGTGTTCTCTGTGATCGTGAGTGATAGACATGGTAAGGGATGATCGCCGTTCGCTGCCTGGCTACGTGCAAAGGCGTCTCGGGTTGCAGTGGACGGGCACTGCTTTGCGGCGATCGTCGGGCATACGCGGGCGCGCGTCGCTGGGCTGCGTGCGGGGTCAGTGGTTAGCGCTCCTGCACTAGGGAGCGTCTCTTTCAGCACTTCTTGACGTGTTTTGTTGGTGGCCCGCGTTTCGTGTGAGCCATTGCCTTCTTGGGTCGATTGACTTGGCACTGAGGTCGCTGTTGGTTGTTGGTCTCCTCATCGTGGCTTGCGCGACCGCTTGGTTCCTTCTTATGTTATGTAGGTTCGTACGTTCTCTCGTGTAATCCCGTTTTGGACTGTTGTTTTTTTTCGCATGTCTGGCTGTTTGGGGGTTCTTTTGTGTCGCTGTTGGCGCTTGACTTTATGCTTGGTTGTTTTTTTTGAGAGAACTTGTTGTGGCTGGTTCCGCCGCTTCGGATCATGGGGTACTTGGCGCCGCAGTTCTTGGCCATCTGGCCCTTGCCTGCTCCCTGGTGACACTTTTTCTTGCTTGTGACATTTTATTATTGACTTGCCTTTACTGTATCTACCTAGTTTTGACCTCATTTGACATGCTACGGGGTCGCGCCTTCTGGGTCAACGCGCGTTTGACTACTTCTGGCAGGCTTCCATCCCCCGCACCTCTTATTGCGCCTGACATTTCCTTTTACTCCGGTCATCACGTCTGCTGTCACCTGTCCTTGCTCAGCCTATCTCTCTCGACGCTGGACGCACTGCGCAGCTGGCCCTGTCGTGCTTGTCCTTTGTGCGCATCGTATGTTGTTTCAGCCTGCCCTAACCCGTTTTGGGTGAGCGCTTGTCTCGGCTCTGAGGCAGGTAGCGACCGTTTACAGGGACTGACGCGGTCCGGCGTGCTGCACGGGCCCACATCCCTCCTGTAGTCTGCGGGGGTCCCCAATCTTCGACCTTCCCCGGCATTTTTGCGTTGCTCGCCCGTCAAGTGCGACGGCGCCCTCTCCCTGCCTGCCGTCCCCTTGCTATCCGGGTGCGCCACGCACGTATCCAGGGTAGACCGTGTGCTGCCTCCAGCTCCCTGTTCTCTTCTCGTTGGCCCTGTGAAGATTGCTGGAGCTCGCCTCACGTTTCTTTCCGGATGTCGCTCTGATGCTTTTCCCTCTGGATGATCTCGGTCTTTTTGTTTTCTCTCTTCTTTTCCTGGCCTTTGGCTCTCTCCTTTTCCTCTTTGATTCAGCTGGCTCGGGTCAATTTTCACATACGCTTTCTTGACTGTCGTGGGGCGGGATGGTTACCTTAACATGGGTTTTGCACACACTGCTGCATGCCAGTTTTGTAGCGCACGATCGACACTTCGTTACTGGCTGCAGAACTACAGCTCGCACGTCACGTAGTTTGACCCAGGCATTAGTACTGCATTTTCTTCGGGGGCGCCGCAACAGCTTCGGTACGTTCGCGCGCGACGGGTGCCGGAGGTAGGCACACTCTCTTGCATCGTAGTTGATCACGCCGCCTCGTGTACTATCGTAGCCACGGGCTGCGCGCCCCCTTTGTCACAGGCATGTTTACTGGGCGTCTGGCGGAAGCAGCCCCAACCCTGCTCTGTCACAATTTCTCGTGTCACACGTGCACTTACTTTTTTCTCACCCCACTATATTCCTCTTTGTCCCCCACAAGCAGTCATACTTGTCGTTTGATACCCCACGCTGCCCGTCTGTGTTGACTTTCCAGGTGCACTATTCCCTTTAGCGCCTTAGCGAGGGTCCGGTGCCGTTCCGCCCGTAGACGCGTTGGCTCACTGGTGCTTTCCCTGCCACCCACGGCTTAACGACCTAGCGCTGCCGACATAATTTCCACTAGTAGTCCTGAGGACCGGGACGCACTATGGAAAATTTCACGTATGTAGCTTGCGTGGGCGCCTCTCCGTGGCAGGTACCGTCCAACGAGTCGTTCCCTATCAATTTCGGCGCCCCTGTCTTGGACTAGGTGTTTTCTTGGTTTTTGTTAGGTCCCTAGGGCTGAGTATAGACGGGGGCGTCGAGGCGCCCCTCCCCCTCGGCCCGCGGAGGTGGCGCCGAGCAGCGGCCTGGCGGGGTTAACGGGTCATTTGACTCCATGCCAGACAGTTGGCTGACACACACTTATGTCCTCATTCATTGCCCTTGGCAGGGCCTCAGCAAGAGCTTTTGTCCACACTTTGTTTCTCAGTCACGCTTTTGATGTTCCTAGTCCCAGCCGGTCGAGTGGCTTTATGCAGCATTCTTTCTTGCATTTAATGCGCACATTCTGACTGAGACTCCAGTGGTGCAACCAGCCACTTCCACCGCCACTGTGCTGCATCCTGCATGACAGTCTGCTGACATTTTACACAGCACTCAGCCCATATCAGCTGCGGACTGGACATCAGTCACAGTTTGGTTTCATTGAATCCGCTATGTGTCGATTGTTTGACTTCACTCAAATGTGCGACCTTCCAGCTTTGAATCGAATATCAGGCGTGGCAACTGAACAGACATGCACTCAATTCTCATGGAGATATCTGAACAAAACAAAATTGGCCTCGTAAATATCTCACTGTATTGTAAATAGGCTTTATTAATTAATGTCTAATTGCATACAGTATCTATAAGATAAGATATTCAGCGTTAAATCTGTCACCAAATGCTCTAACCGTGATGCTTTCGGGTGGAATCCCGACCGATCCTACATCCCTTCCTACTGTACTAACGCCAGTCAATTTGCTTCTATCGTATTGCCTCTCGTTTTTTTGTGCATATGCCTACTAATATACTGTTTCTAAAAAAATGCATTGATTAACTTGAGTTTTTCACATTTAATTTCCTTAATTCATTGTAAAGTGTTTTTTTAAATGTCTAAGGCAGTGTAAGTATGTTCCACTGGTCATCTTTAGACTATTTCAGTTCAAGTGCTTCCCTAAGCTGCTACTCCATCTCAGTAACATAGAACTGTGAGCTGAAATGGACCTGGCTCTACCTGGCTCCTCGGACGCAGATTGCGCTGAAAGCCGAACGGTATGCTAATGTTATGTCACGCCGGGAGCCGGCCGTCCACATATTTAGCCATTTTGTCCGGCCCCAGGCCGCTGGCTGGCATATTGCGCTGCGGTATAATTCCAGGACTCCGCTGGGAGCCTTGCAGTGGGCCGAACTCCAAGTTATTGGCTTGATGTTACCGAGAACCCTCGGCTTTCGTCCAATACTTCTCCCTGTCAACCAGCAGGCTCATCCAGACTGTCAACCGAAAGAGCTACGACCCCGCTAGCCTGCAGCACGGTGAAGGTTCATCCAGTGCCATGTGGCGTGTCACAAACATTTATTGATAAAACACCCAGAGGAGTCTTATCGGAGAAGAGAGAGGGGAAGTGATAGAGAGGTTAAAGAGAGCCAGAGCCAGAGCCAGAGCCAGAGCCAGAGCCAGAGCCAGAGCCAGAGCCAGAGCCAGAGCCAAGAGCAGAGCCCGAGCCAAGCAGAGCAGAGCAGAGCCAGAGCGGAGCAGAGCAGAGCCAGAGCAGAAGCGCAGAGCCAGAGCCAGAGCAGAGCAGAGCCAGAGCCGGCCAGAGCCAGAGCCAGAGCAGAGCCAGAGCCAGAGCAGAAGCCGAGCCAGAGCCAGAGCGAGCCAGAGCCAGAGCAGCAGCAGAGCAGAGCAGAGCCAGGAGCCAGAGCCAGAGCCAGAGCAGGCAGAGAGAGCCGAGCAGAGCCAGAGCAGATGCAGAGCCAGAGCAGAGCCAGAGGCAAGATGCAGAGCCAAGCAGAGCACAGAGCCAGAGCAGACAGATGCAGAGCCAGAGCGAGCAGAGCCAGAGCCAGAGCAGAGCCAGGCCATAGCCAGAGCCCGAGCCAGAGCCAGAGCAGAGCAGCCAGAGCAGAGCCAGGAGCAAGAAGCGAAGCAGAGCAGAGCAGAGCCAGAAGCAAGAGCCAGAAGCTAAAAAAGAAGAGCCAGGCAGAGCCGAGCCAGAGCAGAGCCAGTAGCGAGCCAGAGCGAGCGAGCAGAGCCAGAGCCAGAGCAGGGGCAGAAGCGAGCAGAGCCAGAGCAGAGCAGACCAGAGCCAGAGCAGAGCGAGCCAGAGCCAGAGACAGAGCCAGAGCCAGAGCCAGAGCAGAGTCAGAGCGAGCCAGGCAGAGCCAGAGCAGAAAGAAGAGCAGAGCCGAAGCAGAGCAGAGCCAGATGCCGAGCAGAGCAGAGCCAGAGCAGAGCTCAGAGCCAGAGAGAGAGAGAGAGAGAGAGAGCAGAGAAAGAGAGAAGAGAGAGAGAGAGAGAGAGAGTAGAGAGAGAGATGAGTTAGAGAGAGAGAGAGAGAGGAGAGAGAGAGAGAGAGAGAGAGAGAGAGCAGAGAGAGGAGAGAGAGAGAGAGAGAGAGGAGAGAGAGAGGAGAAGAGAGAGAGGAGAGAGAGAGGAGAGAGAGAGAGAGAGAGAGAGAGAGAGGAGAGAGAGAGAGAGAGAGAGGAGAGAGAGAGAGAGAGAGAAGAGAGAGAGAGAGTAGGAGAGAGGAGAGAGAGAGAGAGGAGAGAGAAGAGAGAGAGAGAGAGAGAGAGGAATGGAAGGTATGTGTCAGTGTCTATACTGTGAATCATCTCTGCCAGCACCTCGTCAATAGAACATCCTCAGCACGGAAACGTGACCTGACCTCAAACGAGACTTGTTAGCACGTGCCTCAGGAAGTTATCCATACTCAATGCTGTGAAATGGAGAACACGGCACATGACCTCTATACTACGTCTAGGTTTGAGAAAAATTAAATTGCTGAACCAATGCCCTTGTGGCTGTCCAATGTCAGCGCGTGACTTTGTTTCCGGTCGGTTTCTGGGAAATATCCGATCCAATATCGGAAACCTTGTATACATAGGCGTTACGTGAGTCCCATTTCAATCTATTGGCGCTCATAATCCAATCAGCAGCGGATAATTGGTATTGGCCGCGCTGGCTGTTGGATAAATCGCTGTTAGATGACTCGATCGGACATTTGTCATTTCCTGTGACAAAATTACAATGCCTTTCTATTGTGTTTGTTCAACACAATGGGCCATAATGTGAAGGGATGTGTCATGACAGCAGTGTCATGACAGCCATGAGACGCTGATATCGCTATAGGTTGTTTAACTTCAGTCTTCAGTAGTCTGGAATTGATATTGGGGTGTAAATTAGTCAATGTCTGTAGATGAAGAAGGCTTGCGCGGTGCCACGTAGCTGATTTACCAGCTGATATTTATACGTATTTACCTGTCAATACTTCACAGTTATGACTCATGCCGTTGGACAACTGCATGCCGAAAATACACAGTGCTTTCTAGTTTGGTCAGTATAAGTGCATCATTTTGCAATATGAAGTCAATCAAACACAGATATGGTTGAAACATATGTTGGGAATTAGTTCTGGTTTTTCGTCACGACCGAATAAGTGTTAGAAACAGAATGACTTTGAAGAGTTCGAGGCTTTTTTAAGAGCGTTCGTGAGTGTCGCTATTTTTAGCTCTTACTTCTTCAAGTTCCCTTTCAGTCAGAAAATTTCCGCAGTCAATGTGATGGGCGTCGTCAAGGTTACTTAAGTCAGCGCTGATTGACAGTAGACGTTACGTTATCATGGCTTTTGGTATACACTTCCCGTACTAATCGGCAACGCATACAAAGTTATATGTTCCCAACAATCAACATTAAAAACAGCATGCAATATTTCACGAGAAAGGCAAACATAAAAGTAAACAAAGTTGTCGTTTTCGTAACCTATGGTCGCGTAGTTAATACCAGACAGCCTAGTTTCGTCAGCCTTCGGCCAAGTCTGAGCTGAAAACTGCCGACCCCTGCTCGAGGGGCCGTGTCTGTGTTTTAGCTGGGCGGGGCAGCTGTGTATTTTACATGAGCTAACTCGCCCGGCGTACTGTGATTCACCACAGTGGGCCTGGGAGGCACCGGACCGGCCTAGTCTCACTATTCCACGCTACCGGCCCAGTTTAAACGACCACCCGCCGTTTCCGGCACTTGCTGTCATGACCACTTCCGAAAACAGACGTTCGTGAATGAGTTGGTAAATATTTCAGTTGGCGGTGGGCGTTGTGGAGGCTCCGACCTATATGCCGGGCGTCGACGCACGTTATCTATCGCACAGCCCCAGCTAAGTCGATGATCGAGCAGGCGCTCCCTCCTCCCACCCCACCCCCACCTCCAGTTATAACACCCAACTACGCCAGTCTCACCAGCCACGCCTGAACTGGCGTCTGGTAGTTGTCGGCCGGCCTGCAGGAGAGAGATGGTCCCGGCGCGGCGGTGCGGCGGTGTGGAGCCAGTAGCCCCTGCTGAGTGGGCGGGGCAGGACCGTCGGTCACAGGCTGGCAGCGGGGCCGACAGCCGCCACACAGCGGGCCCCAGTCGCTGACGACGCTGCCAGGCTGGCAGCGGGCCGACAGCCGCCACANCCTGTCCTTCAACGCCGCTCCGCTCACCGTCGGCAAGTCTCTGTGCATCATGATCGTCATCTGGGCGTACACCATGGTCTTCACGCTCCTACCTTTCTTCGGCATCGGCGGTTACGTGCCGGAGGGCATCCTCGACTCGTGCACGTTCGACTACTTCGACACGAGTGTCATCAACACGGCCTACATCTGGTTCTGCATCATCGGCTTCTATGTCTTCCCGATCCTGCTCATCTGCTTCTTCTACTACCACATTGTCAACGCCGTGTACCAGCACGAGAAGTCGCTCAAGGAGCAGGCCAAGAAGATGAACGTGTCCACCCTGCGCAGCAACACTGACCAGGACAAGCAGTCGGCTGAGATCCGCATCGCTAAGGTGGCCATGATCAACATCTCCGTGTGGGCGCTCTGCTGGACGCCCTACGCAATCGTGGTGGCCATCGGCATCTCGGGCGACCCGATGCTGGTGACGCCGCTCGTCTCTGCCCTGCCGGCGCTCATGGCCAAGGCGGTCAGCACGTACAACCCGCTGGTGTACGCGCTCAGCCACCCGCGCTACCGGGCTGCGCTGCGCAAGCACATGCCGTGGGTGTGCATCAGCGCCGAGGACGGCGGCAAGAGCAAGGCGGCCGCCGCCGACACCACGTCCACCGCCTCGGCCGAGACCGCCAACCAGGAGAAGGCCTAGAGCGACCTCTCCCGAAGACCGATCAACACTGCTCTCGGTAAGTGATCAGTAGGTGTTGGTGGCTGCTAGACCACTGCTCTTGGTGGGTGTTCGGTGGGTGTTCGGTGGGTGTTCGGTGGGTTTTCGGTGGTTGTTCGATGAGTGTTGGGTGGACCTAGGGGTTATCAGGGGAGGGTGAGTCGACAGCAGTTTTCGCGTAGCAGAGCAGGTTCAGGGGTAAAAGCAACAGGTCGATCTAGCATGCGGGAATGTGAAGAACTAACGTGAATGATTACGCTTGGTTGGATTACATTCGCTGAGATAATTTCTTCAATAACATCTGTCACAACTGTATGATTTACCGCTAATAACCACACATCCTCATGATCAGCATGATGTTTTCCTCACATTCCATGCTGCTCCAATATATTAACATGTGATCACTGACGCGCCGCCGTCTCTTTCCAGATGGAAAATCCTGACTGCTGACGAAGTTTACTGGTAACGCCGCAACGCTCTGCAGAAGCGCTGCCACTGTCTCGCCTCCTAAGTCGATATTAGAAGGGCACCCTGCTCCGACCAGCGGTTGAAGGAGAGTGGATTTCACTGGCTCCTCCCGCACCCGGTGCTATATGCATGTTTGTTCTCGATGACTTTGTGTTTTAGTTATCGCCCTAGCAATAAACGGATGCAAGATCCAATGACGGAACGGATTTGAAAAGCACTCGACGAAAGGAAGCAGAGTGGAGGAAATGTGTAGTGGTGGATCGAAGTATTGTAACATAAGCTCTGGTGAAGTGCAGACTTGTAACCGACTCAGAGTTGAGTCATGAATCGACTCATGAGTCAGACATTTTTGGATGAGTCATGAGTTGATTCGACTCAATTTTTAAAGCGGGACTTGAGTCAAGAGTCGAGTCAATTCAATCTGTTTGAAACAGAGCTTGAGTCAAGAGTTGAGTCAGTTATTCGGTTGTGAGTCAGACTTGAGTCGACTCAAATAAATGCGAGTAAAATGCAACAGGGACATAGCTAAGGGGACATTGGGGTGACGCCCTTCACCTGAGCAAGCCAATTTACACTAGATAGAATACGATTTTTTGGACACCCGACCCTTACCCCTTCCACCAACGGTCAACATCAAGTAGGGGAGAACGGGGCACGTTCTGTCACGGGGCACATTATGTCAGCGGGGTTCTAGTAACTCTGGTGAAGTAATCCCCGTAGGTATAAAGTTGACGTGTTTGCGCTGACAAAATAGGAATGTAATTCTGTTGTCTTGGGCAGTGGTCACGGACGTCTAATCAAGGTCTAACACAACAGTGCCTGGAGAGCCCTAAAAGACGGAGAAGTTGGTCAATTTGGGAAAGTTTGTGTTTTTCAACAGAAATCCACACGTTTATAAGGAAAAATCTTTGTTTGGTGGCCATTTCAGGATATAAGGTGTAATCACGACAGCAGAAGACGTGTGTTGTATCCTGACCGCACGCATGCTGCAGCGCTGTTGTCTTTTGAATGCGTCGTTATTGGTGTCCAATAGGACAGCGATGTCGAGAACATTGTGTGAGCGTCTATTCTTCTGCGATTTTTCTCTCTTCAGCCTGCTTCAAGTTTTCAGTGACAAAAGCGGAATTATGCTTGCAGTGACTGGGTCCGTAGGTGGGGTATTTGTCTGTCAGCGGCTGCTGGTTTTCATATTGTGCTGGGAGACGCGGCTGTTGCGTTGAGGAATTTCTGTTCCCACTGCGCCGCTGGATCTTCTAGTCGTATGCTTATAAACGATCCATAGCGCTTATTACTTGAGTCATGCGCTGTTATTGCATGCTGACAGGACATGGTACCGTGTGTTGTAACCTTGTCGTTCTCCACTACAAGCGTAAAACGAATCGGGTGGTGCGGGCACCGTCTCACGGCGAGCGAGGACACCCTAGAATTTAAAATCGGCTTTTTAATCCAACCTCCGGGGCAGAGGGTGGCGCACCACCGGAGGGTGGGTCGGAGGGGGTCGGCGGCATCATGTGCTCTGTGCTTCTTCTCAGACACGGTAAGAACGGTGTCCAACGTATACTGATTTCATGGTGCCAACCAATTGAAATGTGTGGTTCGATTGAGGGTTATGGTTGACGGTCCACGGAAGTACGGTCGAGCAAACACCCACAGAGTCGCCTTCGCGATGGCTGGGTGCTCAGGCAGACTTCTGCGCAGCAAGTGCACCATGCAGCACCTGGTACGTTCCCGGTTAGGTTTCTTTCGCCGCGTGCTGCGTTTTGAAGGATGGTCTCGGCGGTCCCATAACACAGTCGGCTCCTCCGGAAGGTGTAATGACCAGCTCTGCAGCGGACGTGACAAGCTGGCTAACCAGATTCGTGGTCCTGGTAGCGGAGTGTAGTGGCGGTGGTGGTCACCTGAGCGACCCGAAGTTCGGAAGCCGGGATCCGGACAGCTGTGTTTTTTTTTTTTCGTGACCAGTGGCGTACACGTAATACGTCATTGCAGGACATGCCGCCGGAAGCCTGACGCTGAAAAACATGCCCGCCGAAGCAGCGCACAAACGTGGTCGCAGTGATGGGATGGTACAGCCTGTTGCTGCTTCTGCCGGCCTGGCGACTGGAGCGGGTCGCGGACGCCGCCTGCCGGCCGGTCGGCGCTCGACCGGCCCCTGGCTCTGGGAGCGCGGCCGGGGTCAGCGGTGCGGTCGGCCGTCAAGGGCCCGGGCAAGTCGATGTACGCAGAATGATCGACCATCTCAACCGCGACGGCAGCCCAACAAAGAGGCAGCGTGCGGTTAGCGGCAGCAGCGGCGGATCGTCTGCGTCAGAAGTCGATGAGCCTTGCGCTGACGAGCAGATGGCGGCGTTCCAGCGCATGCTGCAGCAGGAGCTGCAAAAACAGACGTCGCTGCTAACTGCACAATTCAAAAAGACCACGGACAGTCTGAAAGAGGAGCTGCTCATTATGCAGCAAAGGGTTGGCGACCTCGAGAGACACGTGAACGAACAGGCCGACACGATTCATCATCTCTACGAAGCAGTCGACAAGAGGGACAGGCGCATCTGGCGGCTAGAAGGAGAGATGGAGGAGATGCGGAGGGAGAGCAACTGTCAGTTCTTGACCTTCGACGGACCTGGAGTTCCTGCGGCGCCAAGGGAAGAGCCATGGAAGGAGGATGTGGCGGCAACGACAAAAACATTACTCCACAAGTTCATTGAGCCATGAAGACGGAGGTGAAAGGTAGGGGGACCATACCAGTTGCTCAGTGTTATCGGGTAGATAGGGAAAAGAAGATCGTCTGCCAGTTCACACCGAGATATTTTGCACGAATGTGGATTTCTTATGTTTGCGAGTGTGTGAGATATTTGAAAATCTATGTATCAAGAAAATGACTCTAGATTGAAGGATCGTGTATCGGACAGGACGCGGGAACCAGCGGCGATCAGCTGTACGTCAACGAAAGCTGGAGCCCGACGGTGGCTGTTTGCATGGCATACACCTTATTAGCTCCGAGAGGAGAAAAGGCGTGGTCGACATCCAGTGTGTACAGCTAAATATGGCATCATTTATGTACGCACGAGGCAGCACGGGGCAAAGATTCGCGTGTACAATGGGGAGACGTGTGAGCGAGTGCTACGCGGCGAGTGTTGAACGGTGTCACTGGACTGCCGCAGCCGCGGTATACTGGAGTCCAGAGTCGGTACCGGGAGAGGTCATGTGATGTCACTACGGACGAAATATTGTATGTGTGTAGTCTTAAGTTTGTTTATAGATCACTGAGTTATGCCTGATGTAAACATCATTACGTTTAATGTAAGGGGTCTCAGAAATGTTATCAAAAGAAGAACAATCTTTAGGTTTTTACGACCTCATCCATTAATAGCCCCACATATTGGTTGCGTGTTACCAAAGAGACCGCACTCAGCTCCGGCAGGATAGGCGTTCCTGGCAGCGATAGTGGGGTTGCGCCTATTACACTGTCCCTCACGTCCAAGTACGAAGTAGAATGTGGGTGTCAGCTGTTCTCATTGCCTAGGGCATTGCTTAGTGTTTGTGATAGTGAAAACATTGTACAACGATGATACCGGGTGAGGGTTATGGATTCTAGAACTTAATTATAGGTTGTTTAAGCTATTATTGTGTGCAGTGTAAACGTTCCAACCAGAGTCATGGACAGCAACAGGTAAAATTTCTAAGTAAGGTAAAAGAAGAACTTGATGATGTTGATGGATCCAGGTGTAACCGAATGTTCTCGATGTGCGGGTGAATTAAATATTGCATTTGTCTAATTTAGACACTCAAGAACAGGTTTCGATTAACGCCAAGCTGCTAAGGAAATAATGCTGGCGTTATTACGAGAGTTTGAACTTGGTCGATGTTTGGCAAATCGTTATAAAGTAAAGCGTCAGTATAGCGTGGCGTAGATTCAAGCGATCTCAGCAGTCTTAGAAATCATTACGTGCTAGCAAGCGAACATTTAGTGCTTAACAATGTGTTGAAGCGAATTGAGATAAAGCCAGGTATTCATAGTGACCACAGTCTGGTCAATCTTGAACTGACAGTACATGCCAGTGATAAAGGAAGAGGACTATTCAGATTTGATAACACGCTGTTAGAGGATTCAGTATTCGTGGACAGTGCACGGATTGAGATGGAGAAAGCTCAAAGCAATGTCAAGGCATGTATAAGGATGTTTTAATGATCTCGGCTTGAAATTGAGATGCTTCCAAGTGAAATACGAGTAAGAGCTTGAGATTAGTTAGAAAGAGCACGGGAAGAGGAGAGAAAACGAGCGAGATACTTTGATCGATAAGTTAGCAGATGGGAGCAGGAGGTGGGGTCGAATCCGTCTGAGGAAACATATGAGGAATATATTATTTTGAAAGCAAGACTTAGAACAGGACCTGTGAGAAAAGCGGGGTAGGATAGCCATGCTACGTTCTGGGGCGCGATGGCTTGAGCTTGGCGAAAAGCCAACAAGATACTTTCTTAGAATGAACGCAAGTAGGAAGAAAGAAAAGGATATAAACGTTCTTCAGCGGCCGGACGGGGAATATATAGACTGGGTACAAACATATTCTTGAGTGTACTGTGAGCACATTACCCAAGAAAATGTTTGCTTCTTCAAGTTAATAGGGAGCTCAGAGAGGGCACAGGTGGCTATTTTTTTTGCAATCAGGAGTATGTCCGCGTTTATCCGAAATTGATCAGGAACGGTGTGAGGGGACAATATCCAGTCAAGAATGTGAGCAAGCGCTTAAAGAAATGATGAATAACAAGGCTGCCTCGGTATCGGGTTTTACTAAAGAGTTTTTTCTTTTCTTTTGGAGTGAATTAGGAAGCATGGTTGTTGATTATGTAAATCAGGTCTAAGACAAAAGTGGCCACTGTTTTTCGTCACTATCACGCAGGGGTTGTTCTCACAATTTTGCCGCAAAAAGATGAGCAGAGCTCATTTAGGTTGCAATATGTCTGCTAGATATTATTTATAAGATTGTAGCGAAAGTTATCGCAAATAGGTTGATGTCGGTTATACATTTATTAGTTGCTTCAGATCAGACGGGATCGATTAGAGGTCGATATATTGGAACCAATCTGAGAACTATAGCCGACGAGATACTATAATTAGAAGTTTCTATAGAAGATGTAGCTTGAGGGTATTCTTATGGACAAAACTGGCGAATTTAAAACGCGTTCAATTACGGTAGAATATTAGTTTGTTATATGACGTTACTGAGGGAATGCAATTTGGCAAATAATTTCATAAGCTGGATACAGCTGCTGCATAACAACACAGAGTTGACCATAATTAACAATGGGTGCACGTCTAAATGGTTTAAGCCGTCACGGGGTCTTCAACAGGGGTGTCCAGCCTCTGCGCCGCTGTTCGCGCCAGTGGTGGAAATGCTGGCTATCAAAATCAGAGTAACAGCAGCGGTGTGGGGTATTGAGGTTTTAGGTATCGCGTTCAAGATATCGCAATATTGTGACGATACAACTTTGTTTGTCAAAGACAGCGCGTCAGCCGAACAAGCCATAGACATAGTGCGAGAATTCGGGGATGTGTCCGGACTGCAGCTTAACATAAGCAAGTGTGATTTTATGTGGCTCGGTACGAAAAAGCGATGTAAACAGCTCGTTTGTGGTCGAGAGCCTGTTAACAAAATCAAGATTCTCGGGGTATGGTTCAGTGCAATTGAAAGCTGCAATCATTTAAATATAGAAGTATTGGGAATGAAAATAAAAAAGACACTTGAACTATGGGAACAGCGTGATTTAACTATAAAGGGAAAGATAACGATAACGAAAGCTCTTCTAGCATCACAACTAGTTTTATTTTGATGGTCAGCCAGAGCGCTATTGAATGAAAATTCGTTTAGGCGCCATTCAAAGCCGTTTATATGAAATTTGTCTGCGTTGGACGTCCGCCGTAAGGTAGCTAAGCGCACCTGTCGTATGTGTCAATGAGAACGGAGGCTTAAAGTTACCTGATGTTATGACATACAACGCGCAAATAGGATCGCTATGATTAGGAAGATTAATATTACGGTTACGAGGAGGTAACTGCCTTGTTATAAGTACTTCAAAGTACGAGTTGCGGTTTCGTATTTGTTAATTTGGCCAAAATGTAAGAGGATGAGCGAGTGGGGTCGGTGCATCAGGACCATTCCTGTATTTTATTTAAGAGATATGGATGATTGGTTTAGGCAGAGACATAGTAAAAGAGCCTGAGAGTGTGATCAGCAAGATTAGGCAACAACCAATATGGCATAATATCTTTGTACAAGTGCAAGGGAGATCCCTGTCATGTAAAAAGGACATTGCGGAGCAGGTAGCATTAATTGACGATTTTGTGGACAACGAGGGAAACATTTGTTTATTTATTTGTTTATTTAATGACAATGAGCAACAGGCATTCGCCCAACTACAGCTCAAGTCGAGTAATTAACCCTCGCACCGACGGGGGGGATATCCGCCCCCCACAGGTTTTTCCGGACTAGCGGGAAAACGGCGGCGCGTAGCGCCGCCAATATTTTGTATGGCTGTTTGGGCATCAAATTCCGCCAATTTCTGAAAAATTTGACTTCCTAACTTTCAAGGTCACGTTGTCAGGTCACATTTAAATGACCTGACCTCAAGTCCACGTTTTTGTAAGTTTGACATCTTGCCGAAGGCCACAGTGGTGACCAACAGTTTGAAACTCACAGTGTGTTATAAAGGCCTTCCATATCTACCAGTTCCTATATCTTGGATTTTTTATATCGGTGACTGAGGTCATGTCAATTTTTGAGACCTCCCATTATAAGTATATGTGGAGAAAATTGAAATGCGCACCAATCGAACAAAACCTGGCTAAATGTGGTCAGTTTTCATCCTAATCCACTATTTCTGAAGCAAAAAATAAAGAATTTCAAAGTTGTATTTTTCTTCGCGTGACCTTCGTTAAGGTCAAATACATGTGCCAAAAGGTCATATGGTTTCTGTAACAATAACTCATGTTCTACGTAAGATAGAGTACTGTGGTTTTCACCATACCCTGTTTCTCTGTCAACCTCCATCAAAAAGAGCATAATTTTGAACTTGGACCTTGACATGACGCCTCAGGTCAGGTCAGGTCATTTTTTTTTAGTTTGACCTAGCTAGATAAAAAGATATATGGTTCGATGCGCCGTGATGTGAGAAACATGATGGTGTCAAATTACTGTTCTACCCTTTAAAAAACTCAAGAAGTTTTTAACAAAAAAAACTTTTCAAGTAAAATTAAGCATTTTGACCTCGCTGACCTCTGGAGCTTAACTATTGAACCGATCTCAAATCTGAGGACATGTTGGCGAAAGAGTGTTTCAAGAACAATGCAGTGCTTTTTTCGGATGCTCTAGCCTATTGTAGTTACTGGAGCTAGCCCGGATTATGTGAAGCAAGTGCTCAATTTACTCGAAAAATGGGAAAATTTGACCTTTTTTGACCTCTGGTGACCTCAAATATTGACCTGATCAAAAATAGCTAAGTTATTTTCGCTAGTAATCGTCACGGCCTAACCTCACGCCGTTTCGCTTCTCGCTACATGTGCGTAGTTTTTGGAGAAAATCTCTGGGTTTGGGGGGGGGGGGGCCGGGTTTCCGCCCCCCCGTCGGTTCGAAGTTGGCTCAGACCCCCGTCGGTGCGAGGGTTAAAACATGCGAAAGACACGACAGCATGCACATACACACGCAACAGTTAGGTTAAGACAAATATAGTAAACATAAACATATGATAACTAAAATAGACAAGTTATGAAGCAGTAAAGATGAATAAGTAAAAATAAATATAGTGAACAATAATTTCACAGATATGCTGTGAGTCTAAAAGACAAAAAACGCTGTAAAATAACACATGCGATCGGTAACTGAGACAACCCCATATGAAGTAAAAAACAGTAATAATAAGTAATAAAACTCGCAAGCTTTCGGTTTCCTCTCGCAGCACGCACACGCGCAACACATAAACCTAAAATCACATCAAGCAGTTGCTGTACAGCCTACACCGCCAAACTTTTTAAGCATACGACATTCACTGCATTCTAAAAGCCCCTAAGGTATCATTGAAAAGGTCCGATGCAGGGCAGATAGACAGGAATAGGTTGGTGTTGCGAGACGCCCGTGCAAAGACGGCGCGTTTAACAGTTTCTACTCTACCGATGGGACTGCATGATTATGTGGGATGCCTGCGCGGGTATGCCGTGGTGATATTTTGCAAAGAGAAGCTTTGAAGAAGAAAAGAAGACCTCGATCCATCCTGAGAAAATTTTATGTACAAATAGTATGTCATAATGTACTCTTCTCTGGCAAGCGAGACGATATAAATACTTTAAAAGATCTGAATATGAGAGTGAGTGTGAATGGTGAGAGGCATGGACCATGTGACTCTAAACGCAGATAAAAAACTTGTGTTGGACGCGGTCCAACCGATCGAGATGTGTTGCTGCTGCGCCTCCCCATATCACACAGCCGTACTCGAGTATGGGGCGTACGTTGCCGTAATATGCTGCCAATATGGGATCCCGTTTGAAAGGCGCCGCTAGCACAACCAGTCTGAAAGAGATCTTATCATAACACCCAGTGCTCTGTTTGCCTTGGTAACAAGCAAAGTTAATGTGGTCTCTAAATGTGAGTTTAGTTGTCTAAATATACTCCAAGATCACGGATTGAAGAAACGTGTTCCTAGGCGTGTTTCGTTAATTTTGTAAGTCACAGAAATGGGAGATCAATTTAAAGTCATAGTGAATGATTTATATTTTGTCGGATTTAGATTAAGTTTCCAGTCTGCAGACCACTGGCAAAGACTGTCCAGATTTCTTTGCAGCAAAAGGGAATCGTTCGTGTTTGAAATTTTGTGATATAATTTAACATCATCGGCAAAAAGCAAACAGTTGGTCGTGATTTTGTTAGGCAAGTCGTTAACATACAAAGCGAAATGTAATGGCGATAGAATGCTTCCTTCTCCTACATCTTGATGTATCAGGATTTTGTGGAACAGAATGTAGGTATACGCATAAATCCATTGGTATATCTCGGCTGGTGTAGGGCGATACCAGGCAAGTGGAAAAGGATGCTGATAGGCATTGAGCGTTTGGCGGCAGTAGAACGGTATCAAATGCCACGACTGGTTGTCAAAGACAAAGAGGTGACATTTACGAGGTTAAAACCAAGTTTCTTTTATGCCTTGTAAGTCCCGTACTCGATTCCGACTGCACAGATACGATGGGAATCAGAGGGTGTTGATTTCGGTGTTGATTGGAGCAAGGTTTATGAGAGACTGTTTAAAATAACAACATCGACCAAGCTTCAAAGCCTGCAGTATAAAATAATTCACAGGTTTTTCCCAACTAGAAGATGACTATGTGTTCGGACTGTTGTGAATAATCCCTTTTGCGATAGTTGTGGTGAAGTTGAGTCCATTGAACATTACTTCTACTACTGCGAACANTTCTCCCCACGAACAGCTATTTGCTCTGGCCCTGCTCGACGTGTCGCAAGCGCAAGCTACATAGCTCCTATGCAACGATCGGCCCACGTTGGGCAAAACGTTGCATAGAGGCTATGACGCTTGCGCTTGCGGCACGTCGAGCAGGGCCTCTGTTTAGTCCACTCACGGCACATGGTGTCACATGCACCGCCCCAAGTATGCATCTACAACAAATAGTCAGGTGTTTGTGGGGCGATGGGGGATTGCACAAAAAGGAGGGTTGGTTAAGATTGGGCCCAGTGTACAGTTAAGCTTCATTAAGATTGTTGAATATAAATTTTTACATGACTTTTCATAAATTTGAAATTCAAGTTGCATTTTTTATGTGCATCTGGGTTTTTAAAGGCTTCTACAGAAAATAAAAATTATTTTTGTTAAATTTTGCATCTTCTATGACCTTGTAGGGGTGTGACAATTCGATTCCAGGTGTCCCGAGCAGGGGGTTGTCATCCATTCAGCCGCCATAGGCTCGGTTGTAACATCACAGATTATCAACGTTTGTGGGGGTCCAAATCCCTGCTAGGGGTACAGTGCAAAAGAAGAATAAAGTATATTATCTAAAAAGGTAACATACGTGGGTCTTCCTAGAAACCTGACGTCAGTCATGGCCATGATTTTGGGCGTGATCTTTGTTCCTTCACTGTCAAAGTACCAGTAATTTAGGAGCAAAAACCTTACAAAAATAAGTATAGATATTGAGTTGGCCTTTCATTTCATTTTTGATTTATGCAAATTGGCTGAATGGATTTATCTAGTGTCAACAATTGAATGTTTTCATTGATTTGTATAGGGACAAGGGAATCTGCATCCAAAGGACGTTCCCATCCCTGCATACGTGTTTCTTCCTAAAAACGTGACATCAGTCGAATTCGGTCAAATTGCTGGATGACTCTACCTTCTTATAGGGCCTTGGTCCTGAGTGGATTTAGTAAAAAGTGTTTATAAACGTGCTCTAATTTTGGTGCGTTAACTTACAAGCCTGCTCAGCAACAAGCTTGCTGAGCTGAGTGGGGTCCATGAAGAACAGCATGAAAAGCTTGATTATTGACCTGAATTTGTCCTCCGCCCAGTGTGCCTGATATCCCCCTTTACTAACACCATGAAATACCCACCACCTTTCGGCTCTTTTGGCTCAATAGGCTTTCAGAATCAGTGTATTTGCCCTAACATAACCCAACGCTCAAGGGAAACTATCTTCAATTTATGAGTTGACCATAATTAACAATGGGTACACGTCTAAATGGTTTAAAGGGAGTGTGCCTACTCTTTTGAAATGTCAAATATATTTTTATTACGGTAAGAAGCTAACTGCTTTGATTATTGTTACCATAAAATTCAACGTCTGGAGCCCCTTTAGTTGAATTTTTACTTATTTTCTGTTTTGCATTTGTGAAAACGATGCGTCACTTATAAACAGAGTAGCGAAAATGTTACCTATAATGGCGCACTGGCCAGAGCTAACAATATATGCTAGCGTTGTAAATTTAAAGAGCAATGCTTCTAGGTTGCAAAAGCTCTCTGGCGACTATTGATAATTAATATTCTGCCAGAATGTGATTGGCGACTTTGGAATATCTCAGCAACTAAGTGATTCTGGGGAAATGAAGTACAGGCTTTAAATTTCAGAAAAATATGTTTCTACTACCAGACAGTGTCAACAACTCCACTGACCAATGTGAGTAGGCACACTCCTTTAAGCCGTCACGGGGGGTTCTTCAACAGGGGTTCAGCCTCTGCGCCGCTGTTCGCGCTAGTGGTGGAAATGCTGGTCTTCAAAATCAGAGTAACAGCAGCGGTGCGGGGTATTGGAGGTTTAGGTTACGCGTTCAAGATATCGCAATTTGTGACGATACAACTGTTGTTTTGTCAAAGAATAGAGCGTCAGCCGAACAAGCCCATAGACATAGTGGCGAGAAATTCGGATGTGTCCGGACCTGCAGCTAAAATAAAAAGTGTGATTTTATGTGGCCTCGGTACGAAAAAGCGATGTGAAAAGCTCGTTTGTGGTCGCGAGCCTGTTAACAAAATAAAAGATTCCTCGGGTAGTTTCAAGTGCAATTGAAAAGCCTGGCACATCAATAAATAAGAGGTAGTGGGAATGAAAAATAAAAAGACACTTGGAACTATGGGAACAGCGTGATTTAACTATACGGGATTAACGATAACGATAACGAAAGCCTCTTCGAGCATCGACAACTAGTTATTTTGATGGCAGCCAGAAGCATTGAATGAAAAATCGTTGGCGACCATTCAAAGAACGTATATATGAAAAATTTGTCCCTGGCGTGGACGTCCGCACGAAGTAGCTAAGCGCACCGTCGTATGTTGTAGGGAAAACGGAGGCTTAAAGTTAACCTGATGTTATGGACCATACAACGCGCAATAGGATCGCATGGATAGGAAGATTAATACGGTTACAGGATAGTCGCGTTTGTTAAAGTACTTCAAAACGATTGCGGATTCGTAATTGTTAATTTTGGTCAAAATGAAATTGGATGAGCAGTGGGGTCCGGTCCATAGGACCATTCCTGAATTTTTAAGGAAATGATGACTTGGTTTAAGGCATTAGACATAGTAAAAGAGCCTGAGAGTGGTCAGCAAATTGGCACAAACCAATATGGATAATATCTTTGTACAAGTGCAAGGGAGATCCCTGTCATGTAAAAAGGATATTGAGGAGCAGGTAGCATTAATTGACGATTTTGTGGACAACAAGGGAAACATCTTGACGTATCAGGATTTTGTGGAACAGAATGTAGGTATACGCATAAATCCATTGGTATACTCTCGGCTGGTGGTAGGGCGATACCAGGCAAGTGGAAAAGGATGCTGATAGCCCCATTGAAGCGTTTGGCGGCAGCAGAAAACGGTAAATCAATGCACGACTGGGTTGTCAAAGACAAGAGGTGCCATTTAGAGGTTAAAACCAAGTTTCTTTTATGGCCTTGTTTAGTCCCCCGTACCTCGATTCCGACTGGCGCAGATACGATTGGGAATCAGTAGGTGTGTTGATTTCGGTGTGATTGGAGCAAAGTTTATGAGAGACCGTTTAAAAATAACAAAACATCGACCAGCTCAAAGCCTGCAGTGTAAAATAATCCACAGGTTTTTTCCCTAGAAGATGGCTATGTGTTCGGACTGTTGTGAATGATCCCTTTTGCGATAGTTGTGGTGAAGTTCAGTCCATTGAACATTACTTCTACTACTGCGAACAAGTGAAAGTGTTTTGGGGAGAGTTAGAGATCGCATTAAACACAAAGTTATCAGTTGCGGATCAAGTAGAATTCACATGTCGGGAGATACTCTTTGGCTCCCAAAGATATTCAAAGGTGATTAACTTTATTATTTTGTTAGCTAAACAGTTTATAGCTAACCAACACTACCAAGATGCAGCGATTTGGTTTAAAGCATATTTGCCAATGTTGACAAGGAGCTTTGGCATGGAAAAATTGATAGCTCGCAGGGTAGCAGAAAAAGACAAATTTCGAGATAGGTGGTCACCGTTTATCACGGTTACGAACAATGTGGGTACACGCTGCACCATCGGTGATAGCTAAGCTACTGAGACAATGTGACATGGGTGAACGGGCGGTGATATTGTAGGCGCGGTTAGGGTATAAGGGTTCATGGTAGCGTTTTGATAGTGTGTTAAACTGTCAAGTGTGTTGTGATGATTTGTTGAATGATGTGCAATAAAAAGGTATAAAAAATCTTCAATTTATATATTTTGTTTTCTCTTCCTTGAGTGAGTGGCGCGACTTTATCTTCTTTTTTATTCTCTCTTGTGTAGTGTTAACGTAAGGTGCGGTTGTCGCGTTGGATAGAGGGAGGGTCACTCATGTAAAGGCTTAAAAATGAAAAAGAAAAGAAGAAAAAAAAACTATGGCAGGCTCTGACGTCATCATCTTTATTTTTAGAGCGTTTTTTTAGCATTTACCTACTATGTTTCCAACTTACCTTACCATACAGTTGTTATTGGGGTTTTGGGGGGGGGGGGCGCTAAAGCTCATTAAGGCTATCAAGCGCCCTTACCTTACCATACAGAAATCAGGATTTTTAGGCAAATGAGGCCTGTAGTACCCGGCCTCATCAAGCTCATGATTCCTGCCATGACTCAGTCAGTGTCAGGCATAGGTGGGCACCGGTGCGTTACTCCGTTACTCCATTACTAACAAAGTTACTTTTTTAGTAACGGGTAAGTAAAGTGAAGTAAAGTGGTTGATATGCGAGGGGATGTGACGGCTGGTTGACGAACGTGGACGAATGATGTATTAGTGCATGTAAAACGTATCAGTATTGTGCTGTGGCAAATCTCAGCTTAAAGGTTTTTATCATTATTGTAAGTTTGATCCTGCTAAAGTGACGTATTCAAGATCAATATATCAACGTCTCATTTTTTTACAATTCCCTTCATTTTTTTACAATTCCCTTAAATCTTGAAGTTTTGTGGGACTCAAGGGGATTCACCTATGTTGAATTTGCATGGCATGCTAAGCTTTTGATCAAGCTTTGGCTCAATAATTCAAGCTGGATAAGCTTCCAGACTATCTCAGAGATACGGTTGACAGGTTTATGGGGTACCTAATATGATCTACATAGTACCTGTACCCATAGTATAGGTAAACTACATAGGTGAGTTATAAAAGGAAATTATTGTTGCGTCCTGCACGGCGGCAACGACAAAGCTGACTTGGACGGTGTCTGGTGTCTGGTCGGTGTCTGGCCTAAACGATTCTGCATGCTGCATCTGCATCTGCATGCTACATCTGCATGCCACATCTGCATGCTGCATCTGCACCTCATCTGCATGCTACATCTGCACGCTGCCTGCTGAAACCTGGTTGGAAGTACTGCTGGTCACTTCCATCCCTTCCTTTGCGCTGGCCTGCCTTGCTTGCTTTGTCCATTTGTCCGTCTGCTTGTTCCTAATTCTCCACAAACTTGATCGTTTCCCTTGCCACCTACCCTGTCTATGGTAGGGGACATGCCGCATGGTACTGGTAGGATTAAGGGGGGTAGGAGGGGCCGAAGTGCCAGTCTCACCACTCCTTCACACAGGGGTGAAGAATGTCTGAGTGGTACCTGTGGTGATGATGTGGGCTGCGACCCCATTGGATGTGACAAGTGTGAGCAGTGGGTACACAGCGCTAAAAAGTGCTCCGGCTTGCCTCAGGAGATGATTGACGCAATACTGCAGTATGATGGAGCTGGAATCCAGTTCATATGCATGAAGTGAGATTGGAACACTGTAACTGCCCGGGTAACTCTCCGAGCATGCCATTACTGAACCCACACTTGCCCGAGACCGTAAATCAGTTGTTCATTCAGGTGAAAAGGGATGCTTGCTCTGCTATCAAGGAGCTTACCTCTTCAGGTTAAGGCCTCTCCTCTCGGCCTCCCCAGCCCCCCAGCCATGATGCTGCTGCTGCGCATTCTGCTGCTGTGCCTGCACCGGGACAAGCCACAGCTTGCCCACCCGAAGCACACCCACAGCAACCACAGGACTATCGCACACTCATTCGTGAGGAAGTAAAATGAGGCAGAAGGAACAGGGACAAGTGTCGTAGTTTTGCCATGGTTTAAAGGTTTGCCTGCCTCCCACGACTGATTTGGGGTCCAAGTTTGCCCCAGCTTACCAGTGACTGTATGGGACCAGGTGGACACACCTGAAATCATAGCTATCCCTGGACACACTACCTTCTATCGAGTCAAATTAGTGGATGACAATTGACAACACTCGTAAGATGGTGCTTGGATAAAGCTAAACAGCTTTGCCAAGGAACAGCATATGAGAATGTCTTCATTTCTCGTGACTTAACCTACGCGCAGAGAATCGGAGCTGTATCACTGCACAGGCCAACGAGCTCAAGAAGCCCCAATGGTGGCTGGGGTCGCTGGAATGCTGCTGGTCCATCCCCGCCCAGTCCCTCTGGCTTGCAGCTGCCTGCTGCTGCCCAATACTGACCATGCTCCCTTACAGGCTGACCACACTCCTCCCCAGGCTGCTGCTGCTGCTGCTCAAGCTGCTCCCACTGCTCCCACAGGCACGGGAAACTAGGTCCCTCGCCTAGATCTACGGTGATACGATTAGCACATATTAATCTAAATGGTCTAAGCCCAAAAGTAAACTTGCTCTCTGATTTTGCAAAATTATTAAAGTTGGATATTGTATACATCACCGAGTCGCATCTTCTTCAGCATGTCTCTGACTCATTTGTTCAGATACCTGACTATGCCCTCATCCGTAATGATGCTGCTGGTGCAGTGCATAAACATGGTGTTTGTGCATATGTACAGTCGGTCTATTATGTATGTTCCTGAGTAACTAGATGGCGCTGAGGTCAGGCTACAATGGCCTGGTCCGAATGTGGGAGTACACACAGTGACAGCCCGGCCGGCACGTGAACTGGGGGAGGGGAGGGGCGCCGTTGTCCAGCAGCAGCAGCAACAAACAGTTTGAGAGGCCCAAGCACACTCCGAGTCCTACCGAGTCACTGGCGAATCCGGTTCCGGACCAGAGGAGGGTGACCGGTCAAGCACCGTGTCACCCGCCCCTCTCTTCCTCGCCCCACCACAACGCCAGCTGCTTTGACGGGTTTCTTCGGGCCACTGCGAGATTGTGAGGTGGTCTGAGGTGCGCCTTTTTAGCTCATAATCCAGGGCTAACTCGCATGAAAAGATATTTCAAATATGGCAAAAGTCTCTGTGTAATCACAGAACGAATTGACCTTTTAACTCCCCAATATCCTTAGTATTGCATGAATTAGAAGAACGTAAGGCATTTTCCAGCTAAAGACGATTTCTGAATAAGGTGTAATGTTAAAGTGAAACTCAATCATGTGACCAGTCTAGGCTATATGGCAGCAGCTATCTGTCATCTGCAATAATTAATCGGATATAAAGTCGCAGCTTGTAGCAAAAAATATGATGTTGTTTGCAATACCGCCACTGTTTGATCAACTTTGTTTGCAATAATATAATTTGTATTACAATTCAATGATGTCCTTATAATGTCATCAAGATCACATATTAGCCGTTTCCACGATGTATTGTTTTGCGCGAAATGTTTTAAAACATTTTAAAATGTTTTAGTAGTAGCCGTTTTCGCGATGGACTAATTGCGAGAAATGTTTTAACCCTCGCCCTACGGTCCCATACAAGGGCGGATCCAGGAGGGGGGGGGGCAAGGGTCCATGCCCCCCCCAAACCAACCCAAATGCCGCAAATTTGAAAACATTTCCCTGAGTTTTGTTCGTAAAACTAAGCAACTTTTAACTAGTAGAAAAGTTTGTTTTAAATCAGTTATTGATACAATAAGAAGCGAAATCCGATTAGTTTTCAGAATTATGCGATAATTTTTGGGATTTGGCCCCCCCAAACTGTCAAAATCACACTTTCTGGATCCGCCTATGGTCCCATAGGACGAGGATTATTGCAATACCGTCATCTTTTGATCAACTTTGTTTGCAAGAATATATCATTTGTATTACAATTCAATGATGCCTTTATAATGTCATCAAAGATCACATATTAGCCGTTTTCACGATGCATTATTTTGAGCGATTTTTTGTTTTAATGTTTTAAAATGTTTTAGCAGTAGCCGTTTTCACGATGGACTAATTTGCAAGAAATGTTTTAACCCTCGCCCTACGGTCCCGTAGGACGAGGGCTAAAAACTTTTTTTTTGCAATTATCATCGTGAAAACGGCTACTACTAACATTTTCAAAAACATTTTATGATGTCTTAAAAATATTTCGTGCAAAAATAATCCATCGTGTTAAAACGGTAATTTACCATTTTATTGTTCGAAAACAGTTTATTACATTTGGGACCCATGTCACTGGTCGGCTGATGCATATCAGTCGGATTGCGAAATGCGGATGTCTTATACAGCTCTGCAAAAAGTATACGGTGGGATTGCAAACATTCCACAAGCCCTGCAACGTCATTTTATTCAATGGTTATTTGATGCACTTATCTTGTCTCAACTACGGCGTTATTTAGTCGAGCGGAGTTAAACACGGCATACGCACTGCAATTGAAATCATGAGCGGATCCATAATTGTATTGGGCTAGGGGCTGCTGGCCCGAGGGTGCCATATGTCCTCACTGATAGAAGCGGTATGGTCCAGTGGGGCGCCAATAAGCAAATTATAATGCGGCATAATACCAGTGACGTGCTCAGAAATTCACATTAATCTTGAAGGGCACTACCCGATCGACGAAGGTTTACTGAAATTCTGATTTATCATCGTATTGTTGATGGATTTGGACATCTTTACTGAGGGAGGGGAGGCATTTTTATCACCCCTAACGGTATGTTGGTTGATTTAAGAAAACAACACCTTCGCCATGAGAAAAGGAAGACACTTTCTCTAAGAGTTCCAAGCGGCGCTACGTTGTGGGGGAAGGGGATGCAAATTGCTCTCCCTGTCGCTCCATAATGCTGCTGTGGACTGTAATGTGTCTACATCCCTCTGTACTTCAGCAGTGGATAAAAGTGGCGTGGCTCCAGGGGCATGCACCACGCAAGCATATAATTTCAAAGTCGTCGGCAACATATTTTTATAGTCGCTAGTAACAATTGAGAGGCGATACTGTCATATACACAAGGAAAGGCAGCGGGGCCGAGTACACAGCCTGTGGAGACACCGCTATGGACTCTCCTAGGCTGGCTTTATCCTGTCCTTTACGCGGACTCGCATTTGCAAATGTCCTGTGAAATGAGACCATCCAGGTCAAGAAGGTTTACCATTACAAGCCAATTGACTTCAGTTTGACTATCATGAGGTCATGGCAAACCACATCAAAGGCCTTGCTGAAATCAAAAGAATTACATCAGTTACTCCACCTAGATGTGTTTTTGAACACTGTGTTGTATGCCAGAAGCAACTGATCCATTGTACATCTCCCAGCACTGAAGCCAAACTGATTAGATGTTAGAAGTGAGTTTGTTTCCAGGTAGCTCCGGAGATGGGTGCACACTATGCGTTTCCAATCGTTTATTGCCACAACCGACGTTTAAGCTGAATAGCCTGTAATTGAGCGGGGTTCTACCTAGACCTTTTTGAGAAGATTGGTATGAACCAGTGCCGATTTCCAGGTGCGGGCAGCCGCCCTTTCTCGCAAGACATCTACTGGTAAATGACCTGCAGAGGGAAGCTAATTCGTCAAAGCACATGTTCTTCAGTAACCCGGGGATGGATTTTATCAGGGCCCATTGGCTGAGTTAGGGTCACGGTCCCTGAAAGGGGCCCCAAAAAGAAAGGTGGGGATTTGCTTTTTTTTTTTCAGTTAAAAAATTTATTTTTCCACCTTGGGTAGGAGATCCATCCAAATACCTGGTTTGTGGGGCTGGATTAGCTGGGGTAGTCACAGTGAAAACAGAGGCAAACGACGAGGCAAACAACTCAACCATGATTTCAGCATCATCACTCAGGCTACCAGATGGCAAAAGCAAAGGGCCAACCATCGGCCGGCCCACCTTCTTTCTCCGTATGTATGAGTGGAGCAATTTCGGGATGCCATGAGACCTTTCGATTAGGCTTGATTCATAATCACACTGTGAGCGCTCGCCGAAACTCCCTACCTCTCTGTTAATGGATGCAAAACTTTTGTATGAGTAAAAATATATACTAATATATACGAAATATAAGATACCAGTAATACGCCTTAAACGGCGAAGGACGAGCGAGTCCCGAATAAATCCGCGTCAATTTATCACCCGTCCTAACGGAGGATCGTCTTGTGCAAGGCATGCTTTTTAATTATTTTCGCTATGTCTTGTTTTGCCGTCGCAAATTAATCCTGCGGATTTTCTGCCTAGGGCTTGTCTCACATTTTTGTACGACTGCCATGCGGCCTGGCGACGGTGAATGAGAGCGGTAGGAGGTCTTGTTTGCCAAGGGGGTTTGCCGCTGTTTGGGAGCTGCACCGGCACATATTGCTCGATCATCGCGGAAATAATTGCAGCAAAGTGGTTAAAGGGACACTGACACCTTCCAAAAAGTTCTCAAATGTACGCCGTTTGTAGTGCAAAATATGAAGTAATTGCTGCTGAACACGATATGACATTTGTTTTCTCAAAAACATTGCTCAAGGTTTGCATGAAAAATTGCGATTTCATATTTGGGTCTGATGACGTCATACTGAAGGAATTTTGGGAAAACAAGATAAAATCTTCACGCAGCCATAAGTATGACTAGTGTTGGCTAATGTAATTTGTCCAAAACGTAAAACATCAAAGTTCGCTGTAATCAACATTTAGTAAAGACGAGACGACAGACATCGCATATCAAAGGGTCGCCAATCCAATACATGTGGGGCCTAGGATGTTACATGATGTCAAAATCAAACTCGAATTTCTCTGTGATTCGACCTCAGTGGTTTTTTAACTTTTTACATACATAATTGCAATGCAAGCAGCCAAAATGGCTATCTCAACTCAAATATAATGTTAAGGTGGCAGTGTCCCTTTAAATGATCCCTCTGAATCACGGTAAGCCAGCTCTAGATCCCAATCCACAGACCTCATTTATGGGCGCATTTGAGCATAGCGACCTCTGTTCCAGGCTCTCCTTTGGGAAAGGGGGCTCCCAGAGTCATCGTTGCCAGCATGGTTATCAAAAATATAGTCACATATGGTTGGGCAATGGTCACATCCTGATAGTGGGGTGGTTACTTTAACATATCCAATGCGGTCTGGCTCAGATGTTAATACTAAGTCTAATATATTGCCTGATCTCGGATAGGTTTGCTTGTGTGACCCATTGAGTGAGACGACAGAGTTAAACAATCAACAAACTTCGTCCATTTTTGGAACAGTCAGAGTGTGTTTCAAGTTGTTCCAGTCTAGACTAAGGGAGATTGAAGTCTCCCATCAAATTACTTCTTTATCAGCACAAAAATCCACTAAGAAAGAACAGACTAGCTCGTTATCAGAGTCTGAATTGGATGGAGGCCTGAATACTGCAACAACAGAAACATTGAAACGCATCAAACAAAATGTTAGGATGTTAGGTATTGGTGCAAAAACATCACTTATGATAATGCTATCACGTACAATCGGTCTATTATGTATGTTCCTCTGCCCCCACGTGGCGCTACGGTCGCGATAGGTATGCGTGAAGTGGCATCGCCCGAATAGTGGAGTACCGATTGCTTCATGGTCTGGGGGAGGGGAGGGGAAGAAGAGGGCGACCACGGTAGGGCAGTCAAGTTTGAGAGTCACTGGACTGCCTGACCCAGGAACCGCGGAATGCGGGGGGAGCGGGCAGACAGACGATCCCAGGAACAGTATGCTGTGCAGGAATACAACAAGGCCGTTTGTGTGCGTCGTTTAGCTTGTCATTTGGAAGGGCTTTGGTACTTGATAATATATATATTATATATATAATATATATATATATACTATATATATATATAATATTACTATATATATATATATATATATATAATGGTTTGAATGCGACAGTTATATTCATATGTAATGATAAAGATAAAACGACAAATTACACCAACGTTTTTCAATTGTATTAACTTTCCTTCAGGGGTGTGATAAATTATTATCGCAACCCCTTGAAGAAGTTAAATACAATGAAACGTTGGGTTGTAATTTTTGTTGTTTTAATCTTTATCATTACATATGAATATATATTAATATAAATAATATATATATATATATAGTAAATATAAATATATATATAAATATAATATATATATATACAAAAATTTATATATATACATATATATATATATAATTATATATAATATATATATATATATATATATACTATATAATATATATATTATATATATAATATATATATATATATAAAGGGCGCGTCATGGAGCCTTCTCAAGCCGGCCAAGGTCTTTGTAAAGCCGATCGAGGCCCTGCCAAACCGACTGAGAGCCGATCGGGCTGACTAAGGGCCCATCAGGCTAACCGAGTGCCCCTTTGGGGCTCCGGATATTCCCCTCAACCTGACCAACAGCCTGCTCAGGCCACCATATAATTGTTGTTGTTTGCCGGATTCCACCTGTGGTATATTTAATACAACTGAACATCAATTACCATCAGAAACATTAAATGGCAAATGTCGTAAAATATGCATCAGCAATGATGATATTCAAAACGAAAAATATATACTAATATATACGAAATATAAGATAAAGAGTATTCTTCATGGCTCCGAGTATAGGAGATAAGCTGTGTACAAAAACTACTCCTCCTACTCCGAGATAAGGATATCTTTTCCAAGCGTGTGACAGAAAAACCGAGCGACGAAGGAGCGAGGTTTTTCAGGAACACGCGCGGAAAATATATCCTATCTTCCACGAGGGAAACATGAAGAATACTGTATCTTTCTAAGTAGAGGTTGATAGAGGCCATTAATTCGTAATCCTTTTTATTGCATTAATTTGTATATTCAGGTCATTTTTGGTCCGTTCTGTAATAAACTTAGAAACAGCTGCTTACGTCATATATATTCCAGCGAACATCAGCGAACAGCAGACAGCACAGCAAACATCAAACACGTGGACAGAGTATTTTCGCCCCCTGTTTACATCCTCACTCAACATCTGGACTATCAGTGTTCAGCGCGACTGAACTGAATAGTTCCTTCAAGGCATCACCAACGGGTGACCGGCCACGGTAAGAACTGTGGCTGGTTCATGATCGTGCAGTTGTTGTATGTGATAGTCGGCGGTGGTACGCAGTGTAGCCCGATCATAGGGCCTTCTGATCCAGGACCAGGCTGCGATACCGGGTCACCCATAAGCGCTGAAGTCATTCGCCTTTGTTCTTGGTCGGTGATGACGCTGTAGTTTAAGACGGACGATATGTGATGATGATGATTTGGGTTTAAGGGCGCCTCAACTGTAAAGTTATGTGGCGCCCATTACGGACGATATGTTCTTATGCCCACTTTTTTCCATGATGTTTTCAGCTTTGAATCCGTAGTTTCGAAGAGTTTGGACCATCGTCTTTCTGGCAGAATGATTGGTGACATTTTTGCCAGTGATGCCAGCAGCAGATGCAGACTTCTTCATCATAGTCTGCACTCTGCAGGGTATTGCGACCAACAGGAGTGGCTTTAAACCAGGGAGCCGGCCCATCGTATTTCTGCCTGTAAATCACGCTAAGATAGAATGGTGCTTCTTTATCCATTGCTTCCAACGGTCTCTTCTGTGCGTAATTTTTGTACACAGCAACTGGATCTTTTTCATTCAGTGCGGTTGAGCCCAGAGTTGTGGTACGCACTTTCTTTTGTCCTTCAGGTTCTCTCCTGTTCTTGTCTTTGTTTGCCGTTCAGCGTACGTTAAGAACTCGGCGCCGTTGTGGTCCTGTCGCAGACTGATGTCGCCCCACTTCAGGTCGCGATGTTCTTGTCCGCTGCGCATTCCAAAGTTCAGCGACATGTAGAAGAACAAGATCCGTAGAGGTCCCAGTGGTGTGGCGGGAGTAAAAACACTGCTCTCCCACAGGCTTTCGATTTCTTTTTTTGTTAAAGCTGTAGCCGTACGCGGTCCATTTCCCAGACCGTTTTCATTTAACTCCTTAATTTTTCTTTTAAGCACCTCGCGCAGGTCATTAAAGCTATTATGCTCCAATATGTTAAAGGGAATGTTTCACTTCTCTGAAAGTTGTCCAATGTACGCCGCTTGTGGTGCAAAATATGAAGTATTGCTGCCGAACACGATTTCTGACATTTGTTTCTCACAAACAGGCCTCAATTTCATGAAAAAACTAAGTTTTTAAGTAATTTGGGCTGATGAAACGTCATATGAAGGAAATTTTTTTTTTTTTTTTTTTTTTTTTTTTTTTTTTTGGAAATAGAAAAAACCTTCAACGCTGCATATGTATGACTAGTTTGTATGCTAATTATAGCCAAATTAAACAAGTCTACTTTTCCATCAACATTGATAAAAGGTTATGACGACATCGGCTTTAAGCGGCTACCAATACACTAGGCCTTATTTTTGCAGATGTCAAAAACCAAACTCAAATTTAACTTTCGATTAGACCTCTGTGGGTATTTTAACTTCTACAATACTTAATTTCAATGAATTCCAACAACTTGGCCATCTCAACTCAAATCTTATGTTAATGTGAAACATTCCCTTTAACATATTTCTTTTCATTTAGATACCTTGCGATACTACCTATAATGCTCCGGATAGTCACTGGCTCATAGTCCGTATTGTCTCTTCTCTTCAATTGTATCAAAAAAGCGGCACAGATGTAAATTTAGATCCTCCGGTTCTTGGTCTTCAGGTGAAAGAAGAACAAACTGCCGGTTAAGATATTCTTTGAAGAGTCCGATACAATGCTCAGTTTTTAATTATTGGTGTTTATATTGCGCCCACTGTCTATATAATCCTCAATATCAGCCATGCATCTGCTTGACACTACGTTAGTTAAGCATGTTCAGAGAACAAGACGGCATCGCATACAACCTTCCAACGTAGCAATACTTGGCAAATGTCGTCCGTACAAGTGACAACACTGAAAACATATTACTTGATTTTTCGTCGAAACTCACGAGACCTTATTATACGAGACCGAGACCATCCCAGAGGGATGCAAATATAACATTGTTTCATTTTATCGTTGAACGTGCATTTAACCTTTTTATATTTGCATCTCAGAGGAGTGCAAAGACAAAAATATTCCTGTACTGCAAACCCAACGGAAAATCAACCTCTACTAGAAAGATACCAGTAATACGCCATAAACGGCGAAGGACGAGCGAGCCCGAATACATCCGCGTCAATTTATCATCCGCCCAACGGAGGTTTGTTTTGTGCAAGGCATGCTTTTTAATTATTTTCGCTGTGTTGTTTTGCCGTCGCAAATTGATCCAAACTAAGTCAATACTCTGAACTAAATAGGTTTTGCAGCGTTATTTTAAATTTGCAATTATAAGCTTCATATATGTGGGCAAAAATACATTTTGGGTGGTTATTGGATGGATTTGATTGCGCTTTAAGTTTAGAGCTGCAACATTTTTATCGTTTAGCACCCCTTGGTTTTGACGCTACGGCGGTGTAATGAAACAAAATATCATAAATTCGGCAATGTAAATATTACAGGCGGATTTTAACAGCGATATACAGCATAAAAACCTATTTTTTTACATGCATTTTAGAGACGGTACATTGGTCTACACATTGGTGTTTGTTTCATCGCATCACGTCCCATATGTGCCGAGCACTGATTTAAATCGTTAAGACGTCATAAACCATGAATTTGCGCTTAATCTATAGCCAGCAACTTTGCACGTACCACGCACCGCTCATCGACAAATAGTGCATACGCCGGGCGGATCGTTTCTCTACCTATCTGTGTTTGACCCGTGTCCTTGCAAATTGTGGTTGCCGAGATATAGGTCCGGTATTGCAACGATATTTTGTAGGTAATTTCTTGGAAGGAACAGGGGTGCACGTGCACACGTGCAGTGTGACCCAGAGTTTGACCTATATAACATTGCCAGTGGTGTGGTCTCCAAACCTCACACCAAATTTCAGCTCTTATAGGTCCAGCCGTTTCTCAGCTACAGCAGGATAATACTTTCTGACACCCCTGACGCGGCAAGTGTCACGCACGCGCCGTGCTGACCTCATCACGTGATGAAAAAAAACATGTCTAATAATCATAGCTGTCATTGCATGGGGCTATCAGATGGCGAAGACCGCTTGTCAATCGGATGCGTGGTTCAAAAGATATAAGCTTCTGACCAGCGTCGCAGTCTGGCCGGGCCGGGTCGGCCGCTTATATGTGAGAAAAATCCGGTATTCAATGAGGACTCGCTCGCGCTTTGCGCTCGCTCGTTATAATACATATACAATGTCATATCATAGGTGTGGGTAGTTCGGCGATATTCCCTCACAATGACTGAAAGGCCCCTTCAAGCCCCCCACAGAGGTCCCTTCAAGGCTCAAGCTGACCAAGGGATACCTCAAGTCGACCTAGGGCCACCTCAGGTGGACTGGTGAGCGTCATGCACACTGATGGGCTCTCAGGCCAGCTTAAGGTCCTTTAAAACGACCGAAGGCCCCTCATAGCGACCAAAGTCCCCTCAGACAGAACTTAAGGGCCCAAAGGCTGACAAAGGGCTCCCTCAAGTGGACCTAGAGCCCCTCTGGCCGAGTGATGGCCCTGAAGCCGACCGAGGGTCGCTAAGAGAGACCGAGGGTCTCTCAGGCCGACCGAGGCCCCTCAAACCGAACAACTTAGGGCGACAGAGCCCGCCTCAGGCCGTCCAAAGGTCCGCTCAGGATGAGCAAGGGCCCCCTCAAGCCACCCGATTCCCCCTTCAGGGCGACCGAAAACTCTCTCATGCTGACCAAGTGCCCCCTCAGACTAACAGAGGACCAGGATGATGACCAAAGGCCCCTCAAGGCAAATGAGAGCCCCTCAGGCCGTTTGAGAACCTTCAGCCGACTGAGGGTCCCCGCAGGCCGTCCAAGGGTTCCGCAGTCAGACTGAGTGGCTACTCAAGCCGACCGAGTTACCCTGAGGCCGAATCAGGGCCGTCCAAGGGCTTCCTCAGCCCTTCAGCCGACTGAGTTCCCCTCAGACCGAACGATTCCCCCTAAAACCTACCTATGGTCCGCACACGCTGACCTCGGTTGCTTCCAGGGGAGAGACATGGTCCCTGAAACCACTCCCCCTTGGCCACTGCCCAATATTCCAAAAACTTTCGCTGGGCACCTCTCTTTGTTTTGATGGCTGGCGGCCTGGCGCGAAATTTCCTGAAATCTACTGTTTGCAGATCGCGTGAGTTCATGCTGTTTTTTGTTTATTAACCATGTTCGGTCCTATCATGTTTGTTTGCATCTGGCACACTGGCTACTTGGAAGACTTGCGCACACTAGAGAATGTCCAGAGGAGGTGGACCAAGCAGATCGATGGACTAAATTTACTTAGCTATGCTGACCGCCTACAGTCATTAAATTTATACTCTGTGCAAGGAAGGCATTTGCGCGCAGACTTGATACAATGCTTGAAAATTTGCAATGGACAATCATGCATTATGCCTGATGATCTGTTTGATCGCCCTCCACAAGCACGCACTAGGGGCCACGGCCATAAGATTTTCCGTACTTTCACCCACACAGATATCAGAAAGCGTTTTTTCTCTGTACGCTGCATTGCTGCGTGGAACGCTCTGCCGGCTGCTGCTGCATGTGCCCCAAACTTGACTGCCTTTAAAGGGAATGTTTCACTTCTCTGAAAGTTGTCCAATGTACGCCGCTTGTGGTGCAAAATATGAAGTAATTGCTGTCGCGAACAAGCGTACGGATTCTGGACAATTTGTTCTCTTCCTCTCAAACAAGTGCTATTTCATGAAAACTTGAAGTTTTGTATTTGGGCTGATGCCCGTAATATGAAGGGAATTGCTTGGGAAATGAGAAAATTTCTACGCTGCAATATGTATGAAGTGTATTGGGTAATGTATGGCCAAATGTAAAAAAAGTCACTTTCATCAACAATTTGATATAAAGGATGAGCTTACGATATGCTTTAAAGAGGTCTGATACTATAACTCAGGCTTTTTGTGGCAGATGTCAAAACCAAACCAAAATTACTTTCGATTGGACCTCTGTGGGTTTTATACTTCTACACTACTTAATTTCAATGCAAATCCAGAAAAATGGACATCTCAACTCAAATATAATGTTATGCTGAAACATTCCTTAGGGAATGCGTAGGAATCACGCGACAGTCTGTTTGGCTTTGTGTAGGTGTGCATGTGGCGTTATGTGGTGCTATAAATTCATGTGATGTATGTTTGATTAAATACTTCTGGCCTATCACGTAGTAATTGTATATCTTATTGACAATCTGTTTGGAAGACGCACAATTCCAGTCATAAATCGGTGCCAAACTAAGTCAGATAAACTAAGTTAGTTAGATTGCCAAACTACATGGGCTGGCGCGTCTAGGATTCAGGGTTCCTTCAAACTCCTTCCCATCCAAACCGCCATTTTCCCCGACAAAAAGGAACCCAACCAGGTAAGAGTAACGGACTCGTTACATTTTAAAAAAGGACCGTGTAACGGAAGTTACTTTTGTGTTCAGTTACTTCGTTACTTTTTAGTCCGTTACACCGTTACTCCGTTACTTTTTTATTATGCCTACTTGTTTCTTTTTACGCCCGGGTTTATTCGCCATAGTTAGCAAATCAATGCCTTACGTACGTAAAAATAAAATTGTATATGTTATATGTTATATAGGGTATGTAAATTCACACATATACGCACAGTATATGTGTGTGCGTCGCACACAGATATAATACATACAAAATTGACACCGAAACGTCTTCATCAAATTCAGGGCGGATGCCTCAAGAGGTAATGTTGATCAAACCAGTGCGTAGATTCCACTGTTCGTCGCATTCTGTATGTGTCCTTGCGGCCACGGCCGTTCCTGCTCGGTTGGCGTTGAGGGCGATGAAAGGCAATTTGATGGTTGTTTTAACATTTTGGCAAACATGGTAATACATTTTTGGCCGTGGCTGTTCAGGCGCCATCGCCGCTACAGCATCTTGTAAGGTTATTGCACAGCTAGCCAGGTGTTCGTGGTCATTATTTATTTTGTTTTCTCTGACAAAATAATTTACAAATAGTTTCATAAGTTAGTTTTATAATAACAAGTATAAGTTATATAGTAAATGGTGTAAACAAGCTGCTCATCACGAAGAAACAAAAAAGACAAAACCTGCGTTTACGTTAATATCACTTTGTATTACAAAAGTAAAGGAGTAACTGTAACTTACGTTACATTTTTTTAAGATGTAACGGAGTAAAGAGTAACCTCACCTTACCTTACCTTAATTTAATCAGAATTTAGAAGGCCACTTGACCTGTTGGGAACCGATCAAATCGAACTCAAAGACCAATGGAACATGTCATTTGTCTTCGTCTAGCCAGATGAATACCAGATATTCGCCCAGTGGGCATCCAGTCTGGACTTTAACTGGTTGGTGGAGGCGGCACAACTACCGATAGAGGAAGGCCATTCCAGTCGTTTACAACTTGTGCACTGAATGCCTCTCTCCTTGGTCTTGGTTCGACTCTGGGCTTCCAGAGTTTCCATGGGTGGCCTCGAGTGCGTTCAGTCGGGGCACGAACGAAGAAATCCTCTGGAGCCAGAAAGCCAAAAGAGTAACGAGTTACTTTCTTGGAGTACAGTCAAACGGAGTGACTTTGTAAATTTTTGACACTTTCTAGCATGCACAGGAGATATGGGATGGTATTCTGAATCAAATTATGTTTCATTATACCAAATGGACAATTCCCTACCCATTGATGCATAGCAATACATTGTAAAATTACCCCTTATTTTTTTTTTAAATCATTCTCACCCCAAGGGTGGGGAGACTATGATACCCCTCTTATATCCATTGCTTGTTGATAAATTGGTCAAACAGGCACAGTTATACAAAGCGGCATTAAATGAAATACCATCACATTTGCATCCACTGTTCATATATTTGACGCCGTATGGTTATTGGTTATACCACAAGCACCATTCGATGCAGAACAAAAATGGCAAAACAGGGAATGCCCGATTGGTCGTTATTCCTTGCCATTCGAAGTCTCTACAACTCATTGATTTGTTTGTATCTTATCACTTAAAAAAAAAAATCAAAAAAGACGTCGTGAGTTACTCGTACTTAGGGAGCTATAAGTCAGTCACAAATAAAGATATTGTTTTGAAATTTGGTTTGGGTATCGTCCATAGTAGTTATTTAATATAAATTCCAGTTTTTAAAAACAATCTTCAATAAACTCATTTGGTAAAAAAAATCACAAAAAATCAAAAAAATAATTAAGTCGAAAATTCAGAATATCGACAATTCGAGATAGCCATTAGGAAGATAATGCAATTTTCGTTCTTATGACATTTTTATTTGTCATTTGTTTAAAAACTTTAATTTTAACCAAATAAAAGACGTATTTTTTCCTACCAAAAATGGCATGAAACGACATCACTAAAACGTCATTATCTCGCAAAGTATTTGACGAAATTGACTGAAATTTTTAGGAAAGACGTGGCATTGATGCACAATCCGATTCTCAAAGTTGTACGTTGATACCAATCATAATTTGAGTTACCGAGAAATTTCCGTACGGGGCTATTCTTAAGAACTTGCGTTTGGTGTCATCCAAAGAGATCTTGTCCAAATATAGGTCTTAACGAAAAACGCATTTTATTTATCAGATAACATCTTAGAATGGATGTGACATCATTTTCAGTCGTGCCAAAATTTCACCAATCGGCTTGTAGAAGTAAAAAACAATCGCACGTGCGGTTAAAAAACGTGGTATAAAAACATGATGATACTTCATTTAATGACACCCGGTAGGGTTGTCTATGCTAGCTTCTAATGTTTTAAAACAATGTTTGGTGTCCAAGCAAATGCAATGAGATGTATAGCTAATAATATGAAACTATCAGAAAGTGTTGTGACTCACGCACCTCTGGGGAAAAATAAAATAAAAACAGCACTGCCAACCACCTTTAAGTCACCTTGAACAAAGCTAGTTCAATTGGTAAGAAGTCAAACATGACCCTTAAGTCAACATTTGCACACCATAGCTACCCTGTTTGTAATTACAGGCAATCACAAAACACTTACACCCAGACATGTGCATGGATCTGAAAGAAGGATTTATGATCCCAGAGGATCTCTCGATAAAACGCAATGTTGGATCTTTGATCCCACTGGATCCCATGACAAATTACAACATTGGATCTTTGGATCCCAGTGGATCTTTCGATTACATTTTGCCAACGGATCTTTGGATCCCACAGGATCCCATTACGGACAATGAAAATGGATATATTGATCCCCATGGATCTCGATCCGACATGCCATATTATTGCCATAATTATAGTATTTATCGACAAAATCGAACTAAAAGGGCATGAACCCGATGCTAGTTGCATTAACAACGAATGAAAGGTACTGGACACTTTACTTTTAAAAATTGGTTCCGAAAAAAAACACAAATGGTTATAATGGCGGATTCTGGTGATCCCAGTGGATCCCAATGCAAAAATGGTGCCTTTGCGATCTCCGGACCAGGCGGATCGCTCGACAAATATTGAAGGCGGAATCTATTGGATCCCAGTGGATCCATCTACAATTTGTGAAGGTAGATCTATGATCCCAGCGGATCCGGGATCCAGATCCCACAGATCAGATCCCGAGATCCGAGCACATGTCTGCTTACACCTCTGCATTTTTGTCGTTCATTTTGGTTTGAATGCACCAAGCATGGTACCACTTGTCACAGGATTCCCAATACATATTTTCGCCTCCCTTTGTTCCAGGAGGGTTCTACTTCTTTGAAATGCTACAAACCTCCTCTTTAAACACATTATTTTGCTCCCCCATAAATTTGTAAGAGGGGCCCTCCAAGAAGTTGACCGAGGGCCCTGAGGTGCCCCTAGCCAGCCCCCAGTCAAGGGCATTGGCAGCTTCCAGCTTTGGTGACGTCACCAAAGCGTGAAGTTGTATTTTTTTCTCCCTTCATAATCCTAACCCTATGGAAGGTAACAGTAATTCGGAGAAAATTCAAATCGATTTAAACGATGAGTTAGAGGTGATCGAAAAAAGTAAGCAAACCATACGAAAGCCACATCCTTGCCTATCGATGCCAGGGTCCACCTTTGCCTTTGGCTTCATGGAAACAATATTAAAAGGGGACACTGCCACCTTAAACATTATATTTTTGTTGAGTAAGCCATTTTTGCGTTGCGTTGGCATGCAATTATGTTATGGTATAAGTTAAAAACAACCACCCTGAGGTCGAATCACAGAGAAATTCGAGTTTGCGTTTTTGACATCTGTTTAACATCCCCAGTCCCCAATGTATTTGAATGGTGGGCCGTGAGGGCCGATGTCGAAGTCTCCTTTGCTAAATAAATTTATTACAGTCGGACTTGTTTTTACCTTTGGCCATACATTAGCCATTCACTAGTCATACTTATGGCAGCGTGAAGGTTTTATTTTTTCCCAAAAATTCGTTCATATGACGTCATCAGCCCAAATTTGAAAACGCATTTTTCATTAAATTGAGCTATGTTTGAGAGAAACAAATGTCCTAATCGTGTTCAGCAGCAATTACTTCATATTTTGCACCACAAACGGCGTACATTTGATAATTTTTGGGAAGGTGGCAGTGTCCCTTTAAATATGGTCTTATATGAAAGGGTATTTCCCTAGAAGCATACTCACTTCTTCATACGTTGATTTGAGCCACCCTCTAACCGAGGTTTTTAATGAATATCAGAAAAATGACGGAATGCAGTGTCACTAAATTTGGCACAGCTGGTAAGGAACTAATTACACACATGCTGTGAAACTCTTGACCACAGGTCTTTTCAGGTCAGGCCACCAGGTCAAGTCAAGTGACCCCAAATCCAAACATGTTTGCAGTCGTGCCACAGCAAAAATTATAGAGAGAACAGTTTAGAGCTCCCAGTAGATTATCCAATGATAAGTACCTACAGTGTGTATATCTCGAATTTTTCATATCGGTGACCTAAGGTCAAGTAGGCTTTGTGACCTCCCCATTATAAGTCAATGGGCAAAAATTAAAACACGCATAAATCCATAGGAAATCGCTTAATTTGACCAGTATTCACCGGAATCACCACTCCTGTGCCAAGTGCAAAGCCCTATGTCACCTTTCTGTTCTTTGACCTATACAAGATGAATTCAGGTGACCCCAAGGTCATGTATGTTTTTTTCTGCAATAACTCTTTACAAAATCAAGATAGAGCAATGTGGTTTTTACCATTGTATTGGGCTTGTCGAGAAGAATCAACTCATATATAATTTGACCTTAACCTGACCTCAGGCTAGGTCAATTTTCTGATATGACCTAACTTGTTCACCAAATATATTATTAGATGCGTCTCGACGAGAAAAATGCAATAGTAAAATTCGTTTTACTATATCATGCATATATCAAAATTTATTTTGAAAAAGCCAATTCGCGATTTTTAGAACGTTTCAAATTCAGTGGCTTCTGCTGAGTAGTCCACCAAGTGCCGTCATTTAAAGAAAAAACACGTAAGGTATTTTGATACCTGAAATTACCAACAATATTATTAACAATATTATTGAAATGATTTAGCTAGACATTTTAAACAAATCAATTTAAATAATAATTAAAGCAGACTTATGTAATATGACGTATTTGAAAGAAAAAATCATAAGTAATATTCCTGCATGTCTCAAAAGCGCCAGATATGCCGATGTAGAGCTGCTGCCAAATGACCGTACCCTGTGTTCTAGTTATCATGATAAGGCCATGGTTGAGTTAGTTTTCTCGAGATCTTGGTGGGTGGTTCTTGGGCTTCTTTGGATTAGAGAGCTTTGGTGGAATTGTACTAACGTGTATCCATATTCAGAACGTAATGGTTGATGATTAATTCATATATTGACAAGTGTTGACACACGGTGTTTTTTATTGGGACTGGGCACTGGCAGCAAATTTATACCTGAGGTGCCTACTTTCTCTCTCTCTTTACAAGGTTTGTTGACAATTCATTTTAATTAAATGTTGCAGGCTGAACAAACATTTTAATCATTTATCAGAAGGACCACCTCAACCTCTAAGCTAAGCACCTAAATGTTTAAAGACAGAGAATGGAACTGTTCTCACTCCCTCATCTCATCGGAATGATCTCATCTTGATCTGAATTCTGATCTGAATGTGTTCTAATGTGTATATTGCAATGTTAACTTCTGATCAGGGCTGCGGAGTCGGTCGGTTGTCAGGTGACTCCGACTCCGACCCTCCGGACTCCAGAGTCGACTCCGACTCCGACCTTCAACCCAGGCCCCGCTGGATAGCCGGATCTACGGACATAAAATCACATTTATATGTCTGTATAATTTAAAATGTATTCCGTAAAGAACAAAATACATTTTACAATTAATTTAATTTAAAAAAGGAACTGCCTGCAGTTTGATAAGGACCAAAAGTACTTGAAAGCACCTTGCAAGTACCGGTCGTTTAAAGTTGGAACGCTTATTAACTTTAAATGCAATACTCTATTTCGAAAGGGAATTTATATGGCAAAATGTGATGATTTACAATATATTTTTGGTCTCGTTTGGTCAATTTCAAGTGATCAATTCATTTTTGTGGGAAATGTGAGTATTTTCCTTAAGCAGCTTACTTGAAAATTGTACTTACAATATAGGTGTATGTTTGTTGACTTCAAGTAATAACTCCAATTTTTGTGGGGAAAAAGGGTAAATATTGTCCTTACAAAGAGAGAGAAACACTTAACTCGCTTGACAAGCTTTAAATTGCTTGTAAGCCGGATTGGTTTACCACTACCAATTCTTAATGACTCAGCAAAATTCCTTGGGTGGCATTTTTGGACCGGCGAATCGAAGACATCCGTGGAGTATAGAAGTTGTCCTATTACGTCCATGGTAATGGAATACAACAATAATTAAGGAATTCATGGTATTGGAAAATAAACTAAGTGAAAATTGAAGACTTCAAAATTATCTATTAACCGCGCCGGGCCGGTGCTCGGCGCACTTCTCGGGCCGGGGGGGGGGTTTAGACACCCCCTGTCTAACTCGGCTCCTATGGGACCTAGACAAAACCAAACAATATCGTTCGAGAGCGCGTCAAAGCGATTTGGAAAAACTATTTCGTTGATTTTGCTCAGGTCAATATTCAGAGTCACCAGAGGTCATCAAAGTCAAATTTTCTCAGAATTTCCAGATTTAGGAATATCTCCAGAATCCCCAAATTGCGAAACTATGTAGCTAGGAGTAATTCATGTAAAGAAGCATTAGATAGCTATTTAAATTTGCAATCGCATATATGTCATCAAATTTCATCTCAGGTCATAGTTGGGACCAGAGGTCATTCAAATAGGTCAAAAATGCAGTTTTTGGTAAAATATGGTTTTCCTGAATAGGCTTTTTATCTAAAAATGACACATAATCAATTCAAACACTATCGTGTTCCTCTTGTTCCAAGACGCTTTGAAACATATACATGATGATCTCGTAAGGTCACTCAAAATTGAACCTCGGTCAAGGTCACTTTGGTGACCCAGATAGGTCAGTTGCATATGGGCGACGCGGACAGACGATACAAATACAGTGGTGTAATCCGCTCGGTCGTCTATCTTCATTATCAGAAGTTATTAGCAAATCATTGCTGAGGACCTGCAGATGACCTCAGATGACCTGCTTATCTGTTAGAAGCAATCGCACCTAGGTCATCAGAATGAGCTAAAAAAACGATGATTCTAAAAAAAATCGCCTGATCCAATGCGATAACTTTCAGAATAAGGAGCATCTGTTTATTTTCCATTGTCACTTATAATGGGTTAGAGGTCAGGAAAGTTGACCTGACCTTAGTCACCGAATCGAAATTCCGAGTATACAAAACTTTAGATAGTCATCTCTTATGGAAACCCTTGTAAGTACGAAACCAACCGTAAAAGACTGTGGTTGGTGAACCACAAACTTTTTCGAGGTGGGGTCACTTGCACTAGCCTGTTGACCTGACCTGACATGACTATTGTTCAAACTTTTTTGAAAGCTGGAAAAAGATGATGCGAACAGGTTACTAAAATTTGGCGGCGCTACGCGCCGCCTTTTCCTGATATCCGAGGAAAAAACCTGCAGGGGGGGTCAAACACCACCCGGCCCGGCGCGGGTTAAGTCATCCGCACTGGTGATTCATTAAAAATAAAAAAACACTTCTAAAAGTACGATGCCCATACGTGCCAACACCTTGCCAGCGGAGCGGGAGTCGGTCAAAATTGTACCGACTCCGACTCCGACTCCGGCCAAAACAACCGACTCCGACCGACTCCGACTCCGCAGCCCTGCTTCTGATCAGTAGTTAGGACCCCTAAAAAAGCAAGTGGTTAATGGCAGTGTGTTACTAAAAATAACTATTTGACATTCCCCATGAACCAGGATGTGGCAGGAAACAGTATTGTAATAACATATAATTGAACCTGACCTAACCCTTACAGCAATTACGGTCACAGGGACCCAAGCTTAGAATGCTCCGCCCGCTGTGCTGAGCCCCTACCGGGGATCTTCTGACACCCTCCCTAGACCATTTGGTAGACAACTGGTCCATGGGGATCGTCAAATCACTGCACTTTGGTAACTCACCATAGTTTCCTCCTTGCTTTTTGGGGGGTCTTCACTGATCAGAAGCTTACATTGCCAATGTAAGCTTCTCATCAGTATTCCGTATTCCAATGTAATGTAACATTGGAATACGCTGTTCTATTCCTTGATCTGAACTTTGTTGAGGCTTCATTTTCTCCATTGTTTATTTATGGGAGGCAAAAATCATATGTTTGTGACCTACTCTGAATACTCAATGAATATATGGTATGGTATGGTATGGTGTGCGCCCCCCCCCCTAACCTTCTTGAGTGGGGACTAGGAGCCAGCCCTTCCCCTTACCCCTCTTCCACCGTCCCTGGGAGGAGGAAAAAAGTTAGTGCAAAAATGTGTTGGATTAATGGTTGTAGCAATGGATATACTAATATAACGAACTTGTCATGGTATAAGGCATAAGCTCATTTCATTTCATGGTTTGTGCATAAGTATGAATCTGATCCATAGCACCAACAGTGTGCAAATTTTGGTTCTTTGACATATGTTCCTTGGTCATTTGTTGTATGTAGGACATCAGTGCTACAATAATTTTGTGGTTAGAGGGGCAAATCTGGCTAATGTTAATTATTTATATATATATATATATATATATATATATTTAATTGGTACAAGAAAGGTTTTTCTCCTTTTCAATTATTTAATATTATTATTGTGACAAAACCTGTGTGCTTCTTGAACCTTCACCTCAATTTGTCTGGCCCAAAATCACATAGGATTTATATTGATATCAGGGGATCCAATCATCTGGACAGGCTGCCCAGTGCCCAGCTAGCTTGCAAGTGGCAATTCCTTTGATGTAAGTAGGGATAAGGGCATGCTATCCTTAGTTTTGACTTGCCACAAAACTAGCAGTGTCACTTATGCTCTTGCTCAATCGTTCATGATCTGATTTGGAAAATGAATTGTTTCTGATATTTAAAAAGTATGTATTTTGAATAGATTCAGCCCAGTTTTATGACACCTTTTTTTGCTGTTTTCAGCTCGTCTCCACTTGGTGGCTCCCATTGCATGGCCTATCGCCTCCGTGTGCTGGCCAAGCTCATTGCCCGACCCAGCGGCATCTTCTCCTCATTGAGGATGGCCAGCACTGAGACGCCCTCATCGCCTGTCGCGAACTCAGCCCCAGCCGCGTCACCTGCTGCGAATTCCGGCGGTCCGGCCGCGTCACCTGCTGCGAATTCCGGTCCGGCCGCGTCACCCTCAAAGGACGACAACCGGCAGCAGTCGCTGTCGACACTGGCACGCGCGTGCTCTCTCCTGTTTCGTGATGACGTCAGCGAGCACGGCCAGCGGCTGGCCATCGGGCTGGCCTCGCTAGCGGACCACTACGAGGCCACTGCGGTGAAGGCGGACCGTGTGCGCCAGGTCTGCCGCCAGTACGACTTCTCCGAGGCGGTGCCCGGCAACGGCTACCGCTCGTTCGTCGACATGTTCGACAAGATGGTGAACGCCAGCCACGAGACGTGCCTCAAGATCCGCAACGGCAACGGCCGCCGCCAGCTGAACCGCAAGGACTGCGCCAAGGACGTGGAGGCCTGGTGCCAGTGGATGGTCTCCATCGGCACACTGATGGAGCACCTGAACACGTTGATCGGCTGGAGCGAGCCGGGCTCGCTGTTCCCGGACGCGAAACACTCGCCGATTGAGCTGCTGAAGAAGGCTGAGGAGATCAACCAATACTGCTTTTACGGCCGCATGATGGGCTCGCAGTACTGTCCGTCCATGCAGGCGGTGCTGATTCGGATAGCCTGCTTTATGTGCATGTACAGCCACTACTTCTACAACACGGGCAGCACGTTCAGGCGCTGGGCGACCGCGTCGGTGTCGTTCCGCAGCGTCCTCAGCGACCCCGAGTACCGCGCCAAGCGGATCGTCAACATCTCCCGCTACGCCGACATCGACTTCTGCAAGGGCTTCTGGTCGCAGCAGGAGACCGAGTTCCTGCAGATGTACCCTGAGGTCGCCTGTCCAGCGGCCGCGGTCAACATCACCGTGGGCCTGCCGCCCGAGCCGCTGCAGCTGCCGCGCGCGGACGGCACCGGCACGGTCGACATCGCGCCGCCGACGGCCCACATCGGACCGGACTCGGTGCACTGCCGCCTGCTGGCGACACGCCGACGTGAGGGCATGATGGGGGGCCGCGCGACCAAGCCCGCCAAACTGCCGCCGAGTCCCTGCCTGATCGTGCACTGCCACGGCGGCGGCTTCGTGGCGCAGTCGTCAAAGTCGCACGAGGTGTACCTGCGCGAGTGGGCGCGCGACCTGGACGTGCCGTTCTTCTCGATCGACTACTCGCTGGCGCCGGACGCGCCGTTCCCCCGCGCCGCCGACGAGGCCTTCTACGCCTACTGCTGGGCGGTGAAGAACTGCCGCCTGCTCGGCTCCACCGGCGAGCGCATCATCGTGGCCGGAGACTCGGCCGGCGGCAACCTGGTCACCACCGTCACCATGCAGGCCATCCAGCGCGGCGTCCGCGTGCCCGACGGCCAGTTCCTGGTGTACACCCCATTCAACACGTCCTTCACGCCGTCGGCCGCCCGCCTGCTCTGCGTCATGGACCCGGTCCTGCCGCTCGGCTTCCTGATGCGGTGCCTGCACGCCTACGCTGGCCACGCGCGCGGCGGGGCTGTCCACCCGCCTGGGCCGGAAGACGACGCGGTCGCCGACGCTGGCGCAGACACGACCGCGACAAACGGTGAGGGCGAGACGGCTGCGGCCGCGGCGACGGCAGGCGCCGCCGAAGACGAGTCGGCCCCGGTTCCGTACACGCTGAACCCGAAACGGCGCAAGCTGGGCCACACGCTGGCCAGCCACGACCTCGACACCCTGGTGGCGAACTCGCTCACAGACGAGTTCCGCTACTTCGAGATAGACCCTGACCCGCGACTGAGTCCGTTCTTCGAGCGGGACGACGTGATGGCACGCTGCCCGGCCACGCACATCCTCACGTGCCATCTGGATCCATGCCTGGACGACTGTGTGATGATGGCGAGGCGCTGGCGCGACCTCGGAGTGCCGGTCGGGCTCACAGTGCTGGACGGGGTCTGCCACGGCTTCCTCAACTTCGCCCGCTTCTCGCCCGAAGCGCAGGAGGGCTCCCGTCGCTGCGTGGAGCTGCTGCGGCAGCTGCTGCTGCAGAAGTAGGCGGCTGGAGAAGGAAGAGCAGAGGGACAGAGGCAGAGTGGAGGAGCCGGCGCGTCGCCGCGAGAACAACGTCTCCAGCGTCCGCTAAAGTAAGTCTTGCGCAGGAGCACGATTATTTGTATAGAAACTGCTGCGCCGGAAATGTAGCATAATGTTTTAGCAGTTAAGTTGCTGTTTGGGGAAATTCCGGAAATTAACTTGCATTCGAACAGAATTTGCCAATTGTATAAATTGGCATCAATATTAAGCTTAATTGGTCACGTCATCCGTGCTTGGCGTTAGAAACTAGGCCAAGTGCATGGGAAATGCTTGTATCAACTCCCACATAAAATGACTGAGTGTTAAGGGTTGACAAGCAATGCATTGATTGATCAATGATCATTCAGGTGATAATGGCCAAGTACATTGAAGTAGCATTTCAGGTTAATTGTCAGATTGTAAAGAACTAAAGCATAACTGTTTGATTCAGCTCTCTTGCTATTATGTCTGCAAAGAAGGAAAAGCGATCTCTCTTTCTCTCTCTGCTAGCAGGGAGAGAGAAGTGAGATACGGTCCGCTGGAAATGCGTTTCTCTCAGTATCACTGGGCGGCATCTGGTTCACAGCTAGATTGTGTCGAGATTTGGGACTTCCGCCGGCTCATTGGCCTGGAAGGTTGGCTGATGTTGATCATTTCAGTGCGACACGAGATAATATTTTAAAAAGATGTTGCCAAGAGCCTATTTTGAAAATGTTCGATGGCTTGAATTCGGTCGCACCGATTGTTTGAATTCGTCCATTCGCGTTGGCCTTACTATGATAAGTGCAGTCACCATGGGTTAGCTAAGTCACGTTGCGAACATAGTGCGCTAGTGCTTGTGTGCAATGGTCGTGCTGTTGCTATTGCTATGCTGGAGCACTTGAGTTTTGTGAGCGCTGGTTACGTGAATAGGAGTGGCCTTATCCGGTTGAATGTTATGGGTTTATCACTATTTAAAAACAAAATATAAGCGTTGTGTCATTTCTGACTGGTGAGAAGTCGCTCTACGTTTTGAATCACACAATGTCACATTAGATGCTTGGTGGTTGTTGAATATTTGGATGGTGTACTGACTTATCTGTGCGTAGGAGTGCAACATTGCTGGTCACAATTATAAATTGAGCTATTGTTATGTTTCTGTCTTTTGTAGGATACAAACAGAGATTATTTGTGATCCTTACGCTTTGTCTCGTTCACAAACATACTCAGCATTGTTCCTGCAGCTGTGCGTTTTTGTACGCCTGTTTGTCTGACACTGCAGTAGGCTGTAGCTGATTTCAAAAGGCATCCATGTAGACGATGCTGGCTTGACTGCAGCTGTGTGAGACAGGTGTTGGCGCATTATTGGTTGCCATGGCACCCTCTGCTGCCCGATGCATGTCTTTGGACGGCTTCAGTGGAGTATGTTGCCCAATGTTAAACCGCTTTTTATTATCTTTAAATTATTGTTTTTGTTGATGCCGAGGTCTTGTTCTGCATATCTTATTGGTGCCAGCCAGTGAGCTAGTTTTTGTATGATTTTCGCATTTTTCGTCAGAGCAAATTTTGTAGCGCTGCGCCTCGTCACATTATTGTATTCACCCGTTTTGCTAAGTTACTCCCTAGACTAGTCGGGCCATAGCAAAACACCCTTTCGCGTATATGTCGTCTAGGGATAAGGGAATGTATGTTGTATGTATGTTCGGTGTTCGGATGATGTTCTACATCTACATGTTAACTTTGATGTTCAATTGATGTTACAGATATTTTGATAGCTCGTTTCCCTATTTATTGTGTTTTTTGTCTGTATCATCCGACTGCCTTTCTCTGTGGCTATGTTGTGTAAAGCCAGCTAGCTCTGTGTGTATGCCATGTCGCCGTAGTTGTCCCGGTTTTGCGATAACCTGTCTTCCTACGGTTCCTACCATATCGCCACCTTGTGGGCCATATCTACCGAGCTACGCGTCGTGCATCGAATATCATGCAATGTAGCATGGGAAGCTAGCTCTGTCCGGGCTGCTGCTGCGAAGTTTTGTCCCCGCCTTGAGTCGCCCCAAGCTGTACGCTTCCGGTGTGCCACTGTGCGTGCTAACTGTGCTGTCCGGAGTAGGTGAACGGTACTGTCATTCAGCTGTGGAGCTGCTGTCTCTGTCTTCCTTTATCCGGTGTATCAGGGATAAACACAGGTGGTCATTGCTGCTGATCGCTCGCGGATGGCCACTTCTCAGACTGCCTCTCTGTACCGCCGTACTTTGTATTCGTCCCCCCCCCCCCCGGAGCGGTCTTTCCTTCCGTGTCAGGTCTCTGTACCAGCCCGTGTGCCGGTCCAGTCCTCACTCGGGTGCGCGTCCGTGCGTGTTTGTCTGTGTTCAGAGAGGCGCTACCAAAGCTACCAAAGAAGGTCGCTGTCAGAAGGGCGTGGGTCTGCTACTCACCGACGTCATATTCGTTGTTGGTTCGACTCGTCCCCAGCCCTGGAGTGCATTTGTGACGCTGCCAAAGTCTAAATATTGTCTGCTGTAGTGGATGTCTATACCGTCAATACAAGGCAGAATGTTGTAGTTGGTCGTTTTTTTTGCGCTTTTCGATGGCGTTACTGCGACGCACATATGCATTCGGGGTTGTAATTTAGCGATAATGTGTATATATCTGAAAGACGTGATGCGGGAATAAGCGAAGTCGCTCCAAGAGCAGGTGTTGTTGACCATCCGGCCGCCGCGCAGAATGGGCGCAAATTGACCAAATGTGTCGGCGCGCCCTTAAACCCCAATAAACAAACGGCCGCCGCGCGGGCACTGCCAGCGGCGTAGTGTGACGCTCTGGAGGTCCCTGAACGCGGCCACCAGGGCGGCGACGACATCGCTGCGCCGGACCTCCTCGGGTATCGGAACTGAATGTTGCCGACGGCGCGCTCCCTGGCCTCCGATCGATATATAGTCGACACATCGAGCGGGCTGTTGATTAGCAGACCTGTCGATCGTCCTTTTCTGCTCGTAAGCCGGGTGTATGCGGGTCGCGGGGCAGGGGAGGGGCGGCAGTCTGGTCAATGTTCGATTACACACCGTCATCGAGGCCGGCCGATGATAAGATAGCGTGGTGCCGTGGTGACCGACTGGCCATCAGGACGTGAGTCGTGAGTCACAGCAGTACACACCCAGTGCACAGGCCACTCATATCACTCCGTATTATCACTGATGTAGCGTATCCATCTATTAGTGGCCGGTACTCTTCGATCGGATGACTGTCGTTTTTTTCATTTTTGTGTGTCGAAAACCGCTGCGTTGGTTCGGTTTGGCACTAGCGGCCTGACTGATGAATATCTATGTAATCTATAGGCGATTTGAGGATTAGCGTTTTTATGTGATAAATCCGGTGACAGGATAGAGTGATAAGTCATCTTCTTGGGCCGTCAGGCTGGCTGTCATGAAATTCCTAACGGCATATCGACTGGTCCTTCGTCGTAAATCGTCATCGTCGTCGTCGTCAAGTCTTCAAATTTAAGAAGTTAAGCCGACATACCTACTTTTGAAATAAATATTCCTCGATAAACTGGGTGCAAACTTGAGGCGAATGCTCAGACGGAAGACCGTGACAATCTTGTTGGCGTTAAGTCTAACGAAGTCTGCAGACTGTCTTGTGCTCTACTGCTGACCCACATAGTAGGTATAGGTATTTACAGCGTGCTCGTAGTAGACGTGGTGTGTGATATCTTTTGATCGTATAGATTTCAGAGCTCGAGCGTAGATTGGGGGTCATTCAGTCATGCTCGGCAGGCTGAAGGCTGGAGAACTTATCTTAAGTAGCTTCTGTGCAAAGATAGATACGCGGTACTATGTGGTTTGAAGAATAAAAATAATCGAAGTCTACATACCCGCATTGCATCGGAAGTCGAAACTAATCTTTCGCTGTTTATGTATGCAATTTGTTGACAATGTGGATGGCAAATGTCCGTCACGCCATGATTTTGTGGACTCGGTTGTTTCCTGTTTGTTTTACACTACAGACTGTCTTTCGAGGCTATTTGATGTAGGTATACATTACATATGTTGTTTTTACCGTATGACTTCGCCTATTAGTGGATATGAATCTGTTGGCGATGCAATAAATAAATAAAATAAAAAATAAATAAATATGGTGGCACATGCGGTGTGCCCGTTCCGTACCTACTCGATCAGTTAGAGGATTGTCCTCCATCGATGATTGCATACCGAAATCAGGGAACATTTGTCAGCAGAAACTGTCGACTTCTCGAGTGTTTATTCCAGTTGATACATTTGAATACTAAATAAGGCCATTCCAGGTCTAGGTTTCGACTTCGCAATTTACGTTCCACATGCAGCAAAACAGCACAGTTGCATGGATAAAGCGCATTTTCTTCTACTACGAACATGCAGTTGACAAGTCAAAGTACTGTTTATTGATAAGATGTGTCGGCAACGGCTTACATAAATATTAAATAGAAACGCCCGCTCACCCTCACCACAGCAGCTGTTGGTAAACAAGAGAAGATGAGCCGAACGCTGCGGTGCCTGCTGCGTGTCGACTGGGCAGTGCAGACGCAAACCGTCGCGGCGCACATCTCGGGCGCCAACCGAAGCACATACATATTCCACTGAACAGAACAACAACTGGCGTTAGCGGCATCGGTACAGTCACCAGATCATGGGCGGAAATCTCCAGATCATGGGCGGAAATCACCAGATCATGGGACGGAAATCACCAGATCACGGACTGGAAAATCGCCAGATCAAGGAGCGCTTGGAGCTCGGCATTCTTCACTTCCGGTTCATTACCAAGCAGAAGACAACCGAAATCAAAGGTTCTCCTCATGAACATTCCCTAAACGATTCTTGCGTCGCCCTTAAACAAGATTTGGTTGCCAGCACCAGCACATCAAACCTAGGCACGACTTTCACAACGGAGCATGCAAACTGGTCCCGTATTTATCGCACGATATTCGCCGTCTGCATACCTGCATGCTCAATGAGCCAATCCATCGCTTATGGAAGACAATGTCTGTCGCAACGTGACTGTCGTTCATCAGCGCCTCGCAAGTCAACCCTAGCGTCCACACGCTCACTGAAGCATGTCAAACCTGATACTGGAAGGCGTGTTCACCGTCATTGCAACGCATCGGGTGTGCGGCATGCGTGAGGTATACGTTAGTATACGCAGGTCGCAGGGTATACGGAGAGTGGACGGCTCATTTGACCCGTGGTGGGCCATTGGACGGACATAGTTCCACCTCAGCCCTCCTGGGGAGGTTGCTGACTCGGTGATAGGCTCCTGGGAGCGCCTCGCGATGTCGCTGACTCGGCGATGGCTCCGGGGAGCAGTGATGACGTTGACTGCGTGACTGCACCCGTCACGATAATAATCCTTCACTGCGGCTCTCGCCACCACTGTCACGTGGTCCAGCTGTGATACAATACTGACATGGTGGGGCACGGCAGCGCGCACCGGACCCCCGCCTGTCCTGCGTGCACACTTCCGTCCTGCAGAGGCACGGGGCCACCCCTCCGGTGACCCTTCAGTTCGGCCCCTCTCTGACTGATCACAGTGGCGCTCGCCGGGCCTCCCGTCCGCTGCGTCACAGCGCACCACACGTCACACCTCACTTCTCACGTCCGGCGGTACCGGCGTCAGTTTAACCGCCGCATCATCAGTAAGTCCGTCTGGCTTCCCTCTACACCTTCCCGTCGCTCAGTTCTTCTTGGACGAGTTGATAAGGTACTTGCAGCAGTGCGTCAGCAGGTGCTTCTCGTTGGACTCGCTCTCTCCGCGCTGCACCTCGCGGGTGTACACGTCCATGCCGTACTGGCCCTCCTCGGGGAACGTGATGCGGAAGGTGACCAGCTCGCCGCTGACGCTGTGGCTCACGTACTTGCCGAGCCGCTTCTCCTCGGTGCCGTTACGGTGCAGGGTCGCCATGAAGTCGGTCAGAGGCCGCGACATGCGGAACTGCACCTCCAGCTCGCGGTTGCAGAAGATGAGCGCGTCCGGGTGCGTGACCGGGATCAGGCCGAACAGTCTGCCGGGCAATGGAAGCGTCAGATCAGTCTGCCGGACAGTCTGCGGGCAATTGAAGCGTTTCAGATCCAGTCTGCCGAACAGTCTGGCGGGCAATGGAGCGTCAGATCAGTCTGCCGCGGACAGTTTGCCGGGGGGAGAGGGGAGTGTGAGATCAGGGACCGAACAGTCTGCCGGCAATGGAAGCGTCAGATCAGTCTGCCGGACAGTCTGCCGGGGGAGAGGGGAGATGTGAGATCAGGCCGAACAGTCTGCCGGGCAATGGAAGCGTCAGATCAGTCTGCCGGACAGTTTGCCGGGAGAGAGGGGAGGTGTGAGATCAGGCCGAACAGTCTGCCGGGGAATGGAAGCGTCAGATCAGTCTGCCGGACAGTTTGCCGGGGGAGAGGGGAGGTGTGAGATCAGGCCGAACAGTCTGCCGGGCAATGGAAGCGTCAGATCAGTCTGCCGACAGTCTGCGGGAGGAGGGGAGTGTGAATTTAGGCGAACAGATCTGCCGGGGCAATGGAGCGTCAGATCAGTCCTGCCGGGACAGTCTCCGGGGGAGAGGGGAAGATTGTGAGATCAGGCCCCTACAGTCTGCCTGGCAATTGGAGCGGTCAGATCAGTCGCGTGACAGTTGCCGGGTATGAGAGGGGGGTGTGAGATAGGCCGAACAGTCTCCGGGGAATGGAAGCGTCAGATCAGCTCTGCCGCGACGTTTGCCGGGGAGGGGAGGTGTGAGATCAGGCCGTACAGTTCTGCCGGGCCATGGAGAAGCGTCAGATCAAGTTGTCGGACGTTTCGGGGGAGAGGAGGTGTCAATCAAGGCCAACAGTCTGCCGCGGCATGGAAGCGTGATCAGTCTGCGGACGTTTGCGGGGGGAGAGGAGGTGTGAGATCAGGATCCGAACAGTTCTGCGGGGCATGGAAGCGTCAGATCGTCTGCCGAGACAGTCTTTGCCGGCGCAATGGAAGCGTTCGATCGTCTGCACGGACAGTCTGACCGGGCAATGGAGCTCAGATTCAGTCATGCCCGGGGACCAGTCTGCCGGGCCATGGAAGCGTCAGATCAGTCTGCCGAACGTCTGCCGGGCAATGGAAGCGTCAGATCAGTCATGCCGGACAGTTTTGCGAGGATGGGAGGTGTCAGATAGGCCGAACAGATATGCGGGCAATGGAAGCGTTCAGATCAGTCTGCGGACAGTCTTGCGGGAGAGAGGGGGGGTGTGAGATCAGCCGACAGTTGCCGGGCAATGGAAGCGTCAGATCAGTCTGCCGGACAGTCTGCCGGGGGAGAGGGGAGGTGTGATATCAGGCCGAACAGTCTGCCGGGCAATGGAAGCGTCAGATCAGTCTGCCGGACAGTTTGCCGGGGGAGAGGGGAGATGTTGTGTGTGGTGTTTGGGATCGGGCCGAACAGTCTGCGGGCGGGAGAGATGGGTCAGGTCTGGTCAGTCTGTCGGGGAATGAAAGCTCAGGTCGGACAGTTTGCCGGGGGAGAGGGGAGGTGTCAGATCAGACCGAACATTCTGCTGGGGAGAGACGTGTCACATGGCGTTAAAGTGGCGTTGATCAGTCAGCTCGGCAGCAACTGGACTTGAGAGGAGGGTGAGGCAGGAGGCAGAATGCGTCATTTGGTGACGTAAAGCGGGGGTGCTGCGGCATTCGATGGAATGTCTGGGGTAGGCGGGACACGTCATTCCTGGTGACGCCATTCGGAAGAGATAAATGGAATGGCTGTGACGATGAACTGGGATGCGAGGTTGTACTGATTACTGAGATTGCAAGTTGCGATGCAGATGAAGCAACCTATGGTCCCAGCAGAGCTGACGGGTCATCTACGATGGCGCAGTAACACAAGCCATGTAATGTTTTCGAAGCACGTGGACTACACTGCATTGGATGACGATAGGGTAGCATCATCTATGACCTTTGTACACTGTTATCGACTGATCACCAGCACAAGCTGTGTAGGTCTGTCTGCGGGCGGGGCGGAGGTCAAGCGCCTCCGTCCCATGCGGCATGCGGGGCCTGCAGTCAGCTTTGCACGGGGGACTGGGGCCAGACACGGGGGGGAATTGGACGTTGGAACAGGGGCGTGGGAGACCGGGGTCGGCGTGGGGGACTGGGGTCGGGCGTGGGTGACCGGGGTCAGTGATGCAGTTACCAGGAAAGTTAAATATGCCATCAACGGTATATGAGGTACCCCGGGCTGAGCCTGATGAATCAGTCAGTCATCGTGCCTACCCCGGGCTGAGCCTGATGAATCAGTCAGTCATCGTGCCTACCCCGGGCTGAGCCTGGTGAATCTGTCAGTCATCTGCTCTAGCGGGTGGTAGGACGCCGTACTATCGCTACAGGATGTCACAATTGTCACACCCACCCTCCCAGGTTTCCCGAAATTCGCTGCACGACCACGTACACAGACACAGCGACCGACAGTGTCCAGCTGGGGTGTGAGCGACAACACAGCTGGGTTCCGGGGGAGGGGAGGCGTTAAATGGAGTGTTTGTGTGTGGTGATTGGGACTTTGTGATAGCAAGCGTAATAAACACCCCCGGACCCCGGCCTTAACCGTGACCTCTCCCCAAGTGAGGATCTCCAGTCCTCTCAGCCCCCCTCCCCTCCCCCAGGGCCCCACTGGGTGGCCCTTGGTTCGCTAGATGTTTGTACCCAGACTGACGACACATCCTTGTTACCGTCCAACACATCCGTGTTCTTCCATAAACACCGGACCCCACCATCTGTAACGCGGGACTCTCGTCATCGCTACCGTCCAGCGGTGGTGACACATCACTCCCGTGACTCGATGTAAACAAAGGCTTCCATTTCCAGGACTTTGACCTCTCCGCCGGTCGCTAGTGTCACGCATCATCCTGTATCGCCTCTGTCACTGTCACCCTGTTACCACGCCCGCATTGGCAGAACGGCAAAACAAAATATGTTGGGTCTGAATCTTATAAGACGGACTTTACAAACGCGTCCGATTTAATTTTTGAAGTACATAAAAAGTCATAAAAAGTCAATATAAAATTTTATTCTCAGTGCTTTTGGCTTCTTACAAAATCCTTGACTTTCTTCAAATGTGACCATTTTTGGGCCAATGTCTTGGGTCCCGGTCACAGGTTGGCTATGCCGCTGCGACCCTATTGGCCGAGTTGTCTAATGACGGCGGCCATATTGGTATTAACATGAGTTGAGCAGTCGGCGGCCTGTGTTAACCCGCCATTGGCTGGGGGGGGGGGCGAAAAACGCTCCCCCTCAGGGATTTTCACAATAGCTCACAAACAAACAGCGCTATCAACGCCAAACTTTGGGTACCTTATCCTACATCAATTTGGCGTCTTTTATGCATTTTTTTTAATCGACGATTTTTTTTTGTTATATCGAATTTAGGGACGTCACTACACACCACTTTGGCGCAAATATCAGATAAGCTCTAACAGGCTGTAAATAGACCATTCCTTAAGCAAAATGAAATTATGAAACGTCAAAAGATAGCAAATTGCAAGGGGTAAAAAATGACTATCTCTGATTTATAAAATTTTGGATTTTGACAAAAAAAAAAATGCCCACAGAATCAACTAAAAAAAAAACGGAAGACATGTAAGAGAACCACGTATTTACATTACCCTAACATAATTTCAAATCTATATCTCTATTTTTGAATCACTGATTGCTTCCCAAGTATGATTACCTCATGACGTCAATTTTTGAAAGTACATTTTTGGGGCTTTATCGACCAGATACATAAAAATAAATGGTACCAGTGATTTTTTTATTTTTTTTCTTTTTTGTTGTTTTTTTTTTTTTCTTTGTTTTTTTAATTTTGTTTTTTTTTTTTTGTTTGTTGCCTGAGAGACGACAAACTGGATTAATATAAATGCATTTTTTATTTAGCATTTTATATATTTTCAAATTTGACCCTCTTATGACATGACCTTGACTTATATCGGGTTCAGATATGAAAAATGGCTGCTATTAATCGGTTATTTGTGTAAGATAACTCCCATAAAACATGTGTCGCAATGTCTCTTGCAATTAGTGACTGAATTTGACCTGAACCTTGACCTTGACCTTTGCTGACATTTTCACTTTTGCTATTAAGAGAGATGCACTATACAGTAGAGCAACTTTGTGCGATTTTCGTCCTTATATACGGCTTTGAATGGGAAGTATGGCCAAAAAACTACAAATAACTACCATTTGAACCTTTGACCTGACTGTGACCTGACATATAACTTATTGATAAAATTTCGAGTACGCTAAGAGTAATATCGTTGAGAGCTTTCGATTGCCGTCTGCGCCGTCTCGCTGCGAATTATTGGTTGGGAGATGAGGTGTGGGGGGGGGGGGCGTTTTCCCCCCCCCCAGCCAATGGCGTTCGGCTGAGACCCCAGCCAATGACCGCGGTTAAAAGGATAGGCCGGGCGTGCACTGAACATTTTAACAATATATTGAGTTACCTACTAGCGATTAGCGCAAATGCTGCTACCGACAATGTTCCAATTGAATGCAAGAATAATTACTAGACGATTTTTTTCGTGCAAAATAAAATATCCCTAGAATCATTCCGCATTAAATTTGGAACATTGTGGTGGTAGTCATATTGCTCTACGGCTAGTGAGTTCGCTCATATATTGTTAAATGTCACCCGGGGTGCCCGCCCGCTATGCTTAAACACAAGCCGCCGACTGCCCTTGTGAGTACCAAATATGGCCGCCGTCATTAGACCAGTCTGCCGGCCAATGCGCCTTCCATCTCTATAGAGTTCAGTGGTCCCGGTTAATATCTCTGATGCCCCAGGATCAGCCCACCATCACACCCTCCCCCCTCCCCCACACACATATACGGATTATCACCTGTTGGCCTTCATCGGTCCCCACTCGCCGCTGGCGCAGTCCGGCAGGGGCACCATGACCGTCTGCAGGTCGCGGCACACGATCTTGAACTTGCAGACCGACTTGAACTTCATGGGCTCGCCGGTCAGGTACTCGCGCGGCGTGACGGCGTTGGCGAAGATATCGAGCAGCAGGGCGCCGCTGGTAGGTGCGTGTACCCGGAACGCCACCATGTTACCCACTACGGACTGTGGACGAAGAGACGGCGGGTGTCAGGGGGGGGAACATTTTCTGCGTCTAACTAAACCTCCCGGAGTCGAGACTTGATATATCAATGTCAGTTGCATCAATGTTTAAAAGTCGGCACAGTATAAATATAGAAAAAGACGATTAGCGTCCGAAACTGCTCTTTAGCCACGACCACGGACCAGCCCATGCAACTGTCAGGGGGGGGGGGACATTTTCTGCTTCTAACTAAACCTCCCGGAGTCGAGACTTGATATATCAATGCCAGTTGCATCAATGTTAAAAAGTCGGCACAGTATAGAAGTAGAAAAAGCCGATTAGCGTTCGAAACTGCTCTTTAGTCACGACCACGGACCAGCCCATGCTAATGATCCAACAGGGATAACAGCTTCCAAAGCAGATTTTGTGTCAAACCATCTACTGTACCCACCTGCATGACGAAGCGCTTCAGGCTGACGCCTTCATACTGGTCGCCGTCATTGTCGTAGAACTTGAGGTTGTAGTGGAAGATGAGCGAGGACTGCATGTGCGTCGGCATACCAATCCGGATTGTGGCTGCACCTGTGTGGACAGCGTTAAAACTTTGACTTTTTCAAGACTTGTATCTGATAACGAGTACTTGATCGGGATTACTGTCCACCACTTTTTAATAATCTCTATCCTTGGGCGCGCAATTGGCCCGCGGCGTAGGTAGAGAAACGGCTGTCTATACCTCAGCAAGTACTGGCAAAATACGCGTGGCATCACCCCGAGCACTTTGGAAACGTCCCTTACGTAAAGAGATGCATTTTCCAGTAAATGTGGTAACCGTGGCCTTCTACCACCTTTATAAGTATGTTTTACTATGTAACTCAATTATTCTGGGAAAAACCCGTATAATCCCTTTAATGGTCAGACGCTGACACTTAGCGCCATCTACAGATGGCGCACGTGAGGATGGCGCGGGTTCGCAGTTTATTACCTGAGGCGCCATCTAGAGATGGCGCTACAACACCACACGTGCTGCTAACCGTACCGCATTTGCTGCTATGTTAACCACTGGCAGAGCTTTCGTTTAGCCTTTAATCGTTTGTGTCGTCAAAGCATATGGCGTAAGGGCGGGAGGAGCAACGGAACAGCGTCCTCCAGCTTTGGTGATATTTAGCGCCAGTACTGAAACCTTTAGGGACGAAGACCAGTCCATAATATGCATCTAGTGACTTCCGGCCGCACGACTCAAACTCCTATGCCCTGCATTTGTCAGTGACATTGACAAATGCAACGTGAAACAATCATCCGTTTTAAACCCATTAAACGTCTTTTTATAACTCGCAAATCGAAATCCTTCAAAGAAAGAAAAAACGTAACACGCCCAAAATAAGCAAGAGTTCGTGTTTTTACCACCTCGCTGTCGCTACTGCTGACAGTGACGCTTACAATAACAGCCTCCATATGCCACTCCGTCTAGGCTGTACCTATGACAGGCCACACTTGTGGTTGTGTGACAAATTTACTTCCACGTCCGTAATCCGGGGTCGCATGTATGCACGTAGCGTTATTTGTCGCTGGACTCACATGCCACATTATCTGAGACGCTGGCGCGTCCCGAATCCCATCTCTATCATAATCCGTCACTGTGATGAATGCTAAGTGAGACCATTCTAAAATCCAGATCCCCGGCATGCTAAGGCTTACTTCATTGCAAAATGGCACTGTGCTTGAATTGAACTCGTAATAATAAAGTAGGTACACACCGACATTTCCTATCATCTTCACTAATATTCATGTAAAATCAATCAAGAGGTGATCTCTGTGGTGCCCTCAATGTCTGATATCCCAGGACGTACTAGCGGCATTGGCATGCCCTCCCGCTGTACTCGTCCACTCCATCCCGGTACAGTGTCCCACCTTCTCCCGCCGTACCCGTCTACTCTACCACGGTCCAGCTGCCATCACAGCACCTTCTCCCCCCCCCTCATCACCCATCGCTCCCCCTCTACGTACCTGTGGAGTCGGTGTGCATCACGGCCTTGGTGTCCTCGTCGGGGAAGCAGAGGCCGTAGCGGAAGAACAGGGAGCGCACGAACGGCAGCTCCTCGAACTCCTGCAGTGTGATCGGATGGCGCAGAAGCTGCCACTCGGCCTGCAGCGGGAAGAACTCGTAGATGAACTCCTTCGAGTCCGTCAGGAAGTAGTGGTCGTCGTACTCGTACCTGGGGAGAAGGGACACGTTGTCAGGGGCGGGTGGGAAGCGTGGGGTATGCTGGTGGTCTGTATGAACTATGACTTATGACAGTGGGTGGGCTAGGTCAGCTGTGTCTGTAATGCGTGTAGTTAATAGAAGCAGAATGTGTTCTGGAGCCATCAACGGACGCTGTTTCAAACTATCTGTTCGCAGAGCTCATCTGTTATTTGTCTTAAGTTTATAACAGGTAGTAGCATTGCTTATTCCTTCGTTTCAGCTTTCACTACGTATAACGAAAAATAAAAGGGTCACATCACATTTTCTGCCTCCCACGCAGATATATATATATATATATATATATATATATATATATATATATACTCGATGGCACACAGCTACTTTCTGTCACTCACCACCCGCTCAGCTGAAATGGGCCTGATCCCGACCTGCAGTGAGCTGACTCACCACCTAGTCATACGTCAGTTTACATAACTGCAGGAGAGACAGGCGCGGCTACTGCGGGCTCCGGGCCCCGGTCACTCACCGCAGGCTGTCTGACTTGTTCTTGTTGCCCGGTTTGGGCACCTCCTTGGCGTTTACTAGGTGGCGCGCTCCCCAGTTACACTGCACGAACCGCCATGCGCCTGTCGGGGGCCAGAACACGTCAGGTTTCATAGCACTGGCTTTGGGTGCTGGAAACAGGGGCTCTGCCAAAGGAGGATGGTCGGGAACGTGTCCCCATTTTTTTAACATAACGTCTATGGGCGTTGCAGAGAAAGAGTCGACTTCAGAATGCCGCTGTCCCAAAAAATTCAGAACGTGGAGTGGCGGAGTTTTTGGCTAGGAATGTATGTTTTATCATGCATTGTCATTGTAACTTAACATAGAATAGCCAGTTTTCTGGATATGTTGAGAATACATCTGATTCTGATTATGATTATGAATGTGATGATTGAAGTCTGTGGCATCCCATTACACGAATTCGGAATTACTATACACTAGTTAAAATCGAACGACTCGTCAACGCCACCGTATGGCCGTTGCTATCAGATCGATTGGTCTCATGACATCATCGGCTTCAATATCCGTCGAGTTTTTGCCGGATGTCGCAACCGGCCCGTCATCGGAATGTCATCAGCAATGCGACCCACGTAAAAACTGGCCGGTCCGCTGTGGGCCGGTGGTACGGCCCACTATCTCTATCACTACCCTACAAGTGATACAACGACTTCAAAGAGCGAACGGCCTTGTGGCCTCACACGCGACATGAGCAATCATTTTCACGAACTGTCGCGCATTCCCACCCGTTCTGTTCACAAACTCGCTCCCGTCACATTCCCCATAGGCAAACCCCGAAGGCCAACACAGCTATCTCCACCCCGTTCTCCCGGTGTTGCACCCGCTGTCACCTCACCACCGATCCTCACCCAGACCGCTGCCCGCTCACCCAGCCTCCACCTCCCACCAGTGCACCGGTGTGATCCGACCTCGGCCCACTGCATCGCTGTGCCAAACAAGTACAACACCGACGACCTGAGAGCAGGCCGCGCCGCCACCCACCGGCCACGTAGACGGCGTTCCACGAGTTGCGGAAGCGGTTGTCCTCGAACTTGACGCCCGGCTGGTAGCCGGCCGACTTGCTGTAGCCCTTGATGACGACGCAGTGGAGGCCGGCGTAGCTGCGGAACGCGGCAGGGGTCACGGGGTCAAAGGCGGGGCTGGGAGCGGCGAGGGACGGCGGACACGAGGCGTCGACAGATGGGTCGGAACGTTGTCAGGACCGGAGAGTTCTGTGGTGTAGGTATGCGATTATTTAGACATAAGCAGTGGTAAGCAGTTACGTGGCGAGCAGACGCGGACATCTGACGCTTTATTGGAAGACGTTGATTGCGAGTACGACGGTCGACGGTGGATAATCGGGGTCATGACGTCATAACAGTGCCATGACGTCAACACGTTATAGCCACGGGTAATGATGTTATAACCAGGGGTAATGACGGCTTTACAGAGCCGACGGAGCTGGCAGTCTTCACGCAACGTAGCTAAAAATATCCAACGGATGTAAATGAAACCAATGACGTATGACGACTCTTTGCTGTTCTTCAGTGATTAGCCATGAAGATGAAATACTGTATGATGCAATTGCCTCTCAATAATGGACGGAGGTCATTAAACCCAACTTCTTGCAAATAAACTCCATCATGTAGCTTCACTCATCAGTAATTAATCACGACAGAATGCGTAATGCAAATTGCATTTTAATATTTCACCCATTAAAACGGTTCCAAGTAGCGTTTCATTGGTCATGCTAGCATATACAATATACATCATTACATGTAACCAAATGCAGTTTATTTATAATTTGTGCTCAACTGACATGATTTCGACGTTGTGAAACAATGGCATTGCCTCAAGTGAGCAATAAAAACCAGGCGATTTACGTCACGCAAGCCAAGTCTGGTTCGTAACACAACCGTACGTGTACTTGAATTGAACAATTAAATACTTGATACCGTCTGTCATTGTATCTGCAGTAAAAACTAGTCGGGCCTGGTTTTTGTTCGTGGCGGGCGTTACACCGACCATGTGAGTATTCGTCAGATCAGTCGTAATATTAGGCATAGTTTTAACCCTCGCACCGACGGGGGTCTGAGCCAACTTCGAACCGACGGGGGGAGGGGGCGGATAACCGCCCCCCCAGAGATCTCCAAAACTACGCAACGTAGCGAGAAGCGGAAAACGGCGTGAGGTTGGCCCGTGACGAGTACTAAGCGAAAATAACTTAGATATTTTTTGATCAGGTCAATATTGAGGTCAACCAGAGGTCCAAAAAAAGGTCAAATTTTCCCATATTTCGAGTAAATTGAGCACTGCTTCACATAATCCGGGGCTAGCTCAGTAACTAACATAGCTAAAGGAGCAATCGAAAAAAAGCACTGCATTGCTCTTGAAACACTCTTTCGCGCAACATGTCCTCAGAATTTGAAGATCGGTTTCAATAGCTAAGGCTCCGAGTCAGCGAAGGTCAAAATGCCTAATTTTACCAGTTAAACGTTTTTTGTTAATAAACTTCTTAAGTTTAAAGTAGAGCAAGTCATTTTGTCACCATCGGTTCTAACATCACGGCGCATCGAACCATATATCGTTTGATCTAGCTAGGTCAAACTAAAAATTGCTTGAACCTTGACCTGAGTCATGTCCAAGGTCAAGTCAAATTTTTTATGTCTATTCGATGGAGGTTTGACAAGAAGAAACAGAATGGTGAAACCACAGTACTCTATCTACGTGAAACATGAAGTTATCGTACAAAAACCATATGACCTTTTGGCACATTGGATTTGAACTTAAACCGAGTCACGGAAGAAAAATACAACTTGCATTCTTATACTTTGCATTTCAAGAATAGTGATTTAGGTGAAAACTGACCACATTTAGGCCAGGTTTTTGTTTCGATTGGTGAGCATTTCAATTTTCTCCCATAAGACTTATAATGGCAGGTCTCAAAAAATTGACATGACCTCAGGTCACCGATATAAAAATCCAAGTAACGAACTGTAAGATATCGAAAGGCCTTATTACACACGTGAGTTTCAAACTGTTTGGTTCACCACTGTGGCTTCAGCAAGATGTCAAACTTACAACAAACCGTGACAAAAAGTTGAACTTGGGTCAGGTCATTTAATGTGACATGACAACGTGACCTTGGAAAGGTTAGGAAGTTCAATTTTTTAGAAAGTGTGCGAAATTGATGCCCAAACAGCTATACAAAATTTGGCGGCGCTACGCGTCGCCGTTTTCCCGCTAGTCCGGAAAAACCTGTGGGGGGCGGATATCCGCCCCCCCGTCGGTGCGAGGGTTAACTCACTTGAAAATGGCACAACTGTTAGAAACAAGGTGGCCAAAGGATCGAATATGCTAGCTTCAAACAAATAAAATATTTTGGTCTTGATGAACTACATGCCATTTCGAAGTCCAAAGTACCCCAGTATCGGTTATGAAACATTCCGTGAATACATTAGCTAAGAGTAAACCAATCCGCCGAACATCCTAGCTCTGTATTCATACAAACAAGCGGCCGTGTGCAATACCTACAGCTGCTACATACCTGCAGAGTCGCTTGAAGAGGACGTGGTAGCTCTCCGTGCCGTATTTGATGCCTCGCAGCAGACCCATTGGGGTGTCAGTGCGGACGCCGTCCTCGAAGTTCATCTGGTTCAGGTTCTTCACGGTGATCCAACGGAAGATCGTTCTGAGAACAGATTCAAGTTATGCATGATTCGCCGGTCAACTTTTTCTTCACGGGTGAACGTTAAGGTACAATGGCAATAATCATTTTGGTACCTTTTTGTGAGAATGTAAGCATATTATTCTCAGGTTTCCACAGAATATGTTTGAAAGCTCCCTAATATCGCATTTCAGCAAACTATCCTCACCCGAACCCACTGCCTCAGAGCGCCTTTCAGTGATCTCACGCAGACCTGTGAGATCAAAGGTCATTATCCAGCGCTGGGTTAGAAGGATATGTGAAAACAGTCACGTTCTGTTTCCCACGGCATGTTAGACATGGCATGCCAATAATACCTGACATGGTATAAAAACGACCGCTTTGACACCATGCTTAACGCCAAAAAACGGCTTACTGGAATTTGTTAGATTCCCGAGATTTGTTTCTTGTGGCTTGCTAGTGCATGACAAAGCTCAAAAGACGTAGTTTTCAAAGAAGACGCATCGATTCAAAACGTTATATAAGCACCTAGCAACAATGCAATCCCCTTCCCCCAAACAACTTCCGATCACGTGACATAACCACCCACCGAGGTCACCCTCGCCATTACAGTAAACCTCGCCGTGAACTATGTTTACCGGCCATCTGGGCCGACCGGCTAACGGCACGTGGGATCCCCGTGCACCATTGCGTCGGTTTTCCGACACGCAGTGCTGCCTGTCACGGCATCTCAACACGCTACCCAGCGCCGACGCCGTCGCGACGTCGCGCTGGCGTCGCCGCCGCCTCGCGCCGTCTCTTGTGAGAGACTGGGCGTCTTGTGAACGGTGTAGTGAGCTTACCGAGCCTTTTCGACGTCTGACGCGTAGTTGCCGAGCAGCTGTCGGATCAGGTCCGTGAACGTCTTCTGGTCCTCTTGTGCGACCTGAGTGCGATCGGGGGGGGGGGGATCAGGGGCCGTCAGAGTCTGCAGAAGCGACAGTGAGGGTCATTAGCGCCATCTGAGTGCGATCAGGGGTGGACCAGGGGCCGTCAGGGGTCTATAGAGGCGACAGTGAGGGTCATTAGGAGTCAGCTGGGGACACTGAGAGGGGCCGCTGGGGCTCGGCTGGGGTCACCAGGGGGCCGCTGGGGGTCAGCTGAGGTCACCAGGGGGGCGCTGGGGATCAGCTGAGGTCGCTGCACGTCACGTCTCTGCAGACGTCAGCGTCACGGAAGCAGTGTGAGGCGACCATTAATTAACACGGTCGTGAGCGCCAGATCGGGACGCAGTGCTGCAGCCAGTGACAATGGTGGCTCGAGATGGCACAGTTTGATTCGCCGAGCTTCCTTTTGTGAGACCACTAACGGCGCTGGTAAGCCGCACAAGGATCGCGAGAACGGTTCGCGGAGGCCACCCCCGGGATTATACTCTGTCTCGGCAGCTGAATTGATCCCAGCCATGTGGTCGGGTCGCCGCTTCCCGTATCGCTTACCGGCAGGTGGGAGGCAACAAAGAACGGGGCGGCGCGTTACCAAGGTGATACAAACGCCGACACATCACTTAGGCTTCAGGAAATTGGACACATTGTAGTATCTCCGACCCACTTCTGTATGACATTATCCCAGCAGTGTGACACCCCGCCCTACCAACCCGAACAATGTGACACCATGAATTATAATTGCCTTGTTTACGTGGTACTTTTCCGCAGCTTTGTCATTGTTTCGTTTAAAGTACCATCGTGATAGTGGACGAGACTCAACCTATGCAGGCGTCTAAAATAACTAGTACACGAGCTTAACACCAAAAACATTAGACTTACATGACTTTGATATGCATAGATGAATCAGCCCGGAAGCACGCTTTATGTGTTCGGATACCCCGACTCAATTAAGTAGCGGATTCAGTGATTCAGATTCGCTGTGTCTACGTGTATAACTCTAATACATTGACAAGTTAAAACATGTCGACTCATCCTTCTTCCAACATCTCGACCCTTAAGTGCCACCCTACCACCCCCACCCCCACCATACCTGGATTGCGAGCTGATCCACTTCACTGAAGACCTCCGGGTCATCATAGATCTCGATCTTGCCGACGGTGGCGGGGGACGGCGGCGGCGGCTGCGTGGGGTACTCGTGCAGCTCGGGTGGCACGTCCTGAACGTGCTCCTCCCCCAGGTGCGTCATCATGTGCTCGATCTTGCGCTCGTTGATGAGCGACATCATCTCCTTGCTCTGTTTGTCGACCAGCGCGGCTGTGGCGGCTCTGCGTGACGGTACACAGGTCAGGGTGACGTGACGTTGGTCATCAGTCACGGGGATGTCACCGTAGGCCCAAATCATCTTCACCTTCAAAAAGGCAATATAATTTAGAATATGTCTCAATGACAGCACCTCGTCTGTGACATTAGGCTTCTGGGGCTGGGACAGACGTTGTCCAGAAGTTATGCCCACTAACTTAATGTGACGTAACATAAATAATGTAAGCACCATAAGACGCTCTTGCTAAGTCGCAAAGTTGACACAAATCGGGCCACTAAGGACTCGCGGTACATATGACGTTTGGTTACACGTGAGACGGAATGCGGCACATACATCGGTATTCTAAACAGGTTTTACCCGTCAAACGACACCAAAGGTATGCACTTTTGACACGGAAAAAAGGCAGCAGCTATCTCTACCTACATATGTTGGAGCAGTCGTAAGCGGCCCAAAGATCCGGCAACGAACTGCTGTAACTTTAAAACTTCTTACTAAAATAGATATAGAGTGATTATACGGAACGATTCAATCTCACCTTTCGTGCTCCAGGAGTTTTCTTGTTATTGACTCCTTTTTCTTGTCTCGTTTTATTGTCATGTTCTTTTCGAAGTCTTCCTTTTCCTTTAGATGCCTCACAGTTAGGACCTTGAGATCGTCTTTGTTTCTTCGCTTGCTCATGTCCTTTTCGAACTTCGCAGTGAGCTTTTCCAGTTCCTTCTCCCATTCTTCCTGTAAAAAGAGTGTTGTTGTCAAATCCAGCACGACTCGAGTAATTGTCAAAACCCTATGGTGTCGAAATAAAAACAGTTTCATCTCTCAACCATGCAGCCGGGTTACATGGACACAAGCAAGTGTAGTTTCACACAATGACAATCGTTGTACCACGCATCAGACACTTCCTAGACCTTAGCCAGAATCCACAATTCTAACAGCATTCGCTTCACAAGACTAAAGTATAGTAGACGTTATACAGTTTCTGATGGATTATTCATTCCCATTTACGTAATTGCTTTGCATATGTCGTTATTCAAACCACAATAATGATTAATTATTCAATAATATAAAACAAAGGATGGTGGGTAAATAGATCGAACATATAATTCATAATATAGGATTTCAAAGGCTTGTTTGCTGTAGTGCTTACGATTTTTTTGCATTTCTCCAGTGATCCAATACACAGCAAGTTGTGTATACTTAATGAAATGGAAAATCGAAAGCGAAAAGCGAAAACGGTCTCCTGTCGATTACAAAATGATTATCCAATGTGGGCGTGGCAATGTGGCATAGATTTTCCTACCCATCAATGAAAAATATCAATGTTTGGTATTTCTTGGGCCATCTGTGATGCTAGCGTCCAACAAAGAGCTTTATTAAAGGAGTTAGAACGCTTTATGAACACAATGATCTTTTCACACAAAATCAGGCCTTCATTGAGCCTCTTAGCGCGATATCACTATGTCCGTGAAGCATATACAACAAGCCATGAACATATTAGACATAATAGAAAAGGCGGCTGTTAACGGCCGGAGCGGCACATAATCATCACAGTCTCAGCCATCTCTCTCCTCACAGACAGCAGCACGCTGTGGCCGGGAGGCGATTTTCTCTCGTCTCTCGTCTCTCGTCTCTCTTTCTCTCTCCGCCGCGATCAGTCATCGGACTGTGATCAGGCGTGAGTCAGACGGGGATTAGGGGCGCGGCGGACCAGCCCAGCGCGGCGGACTGCCGGCCGGGGCTGCGCCACAATAGCCGCGGCGGAAGCGGCGGCCGCGTTCAGAGGGGACGAACGCAGCGGCACGCGCCGGCCCGGAAGGCCGGTCCATAGTCTATACAGAGGCAGGGTCGACCCGGCCCGGCTGTGTCCTGCAGCGTCGTTTCCATAATGTCACTGTGGAGCTCAGGCCACCGTGGTCAGGGCTCGGTGGCCCGGTGGGTGGTGGCAAACAAGCGGAGAGTAGTTAAAGGAATTCCATTGTTAGTTAAGGGTGGTAAGGCAAACAGTTCAGCAGTGTTTGCTTTCTTCGGTAAATGTAATACATCACCAAGGAAATGCATCGGTTTGCCTGATAGTAAACGGTACCAAGGTAAAACAAAATAATATGTCAACAATTACGTCTCAAAGATCACAAAGGTTTGGTGCTTGATGTCATATTTGCCAGTCTTACTTTAGAGTATAAACGAAAGTATGAAGTTTTCGGAACGTTTGTATTGTCTCTAGCAGAGCTGGTAACTAAGTTGCTTGCTCCTTCATATTTGTCGTACGTTCATATACCTGTACCTACTATGCCTAATCTCGTAATGCCTTGTAGTCATCTTGAGGAAATAATTAATAAATCTGATGTTGGTCACTAGTGGATCTGGGGGAGGGCAGGTGGGGGGGGGGGGGGGAGCTCAAAGCGCCCATGGCTCAAAACTGCCTGAAATTTGGGCAAAATTGATACTTTTCTTGATATGAAATAAAATGTAAGCACAAAAGTACGTTTCTTTTTAATCACCTAGTAATGCATAAGCAAGCGAAATCCGACTAGTTTTCAAATTTGTGTGAGACCTTTTGAAATTTCCCCCCAACCATCCATGTCCCCCCCCCATAACCACTGTTCTGGATCTGCCAATGATGTTAGTAACATCAAAATCTTAGGGCAACTTTATATAATTGTTTACATTTTAAATATTAACTCTGCTCGCTCTATAGTCTATACCTACAGCTGTATTGCATCATTGTTTCTTCGTCAACAAAACATTCTTATTTGAAAGTACTTCAATTGTGGTAAAATGCAAATCTGTCGATCATCCTAAGTCCTTCTGGTGTTTTAAATAACCGCCTCCAAACCGAATTAATGTATGCAGGCTTGCAACAAACGCAAGAACAACTGATGAGCGCATCACCCGAATCAGGATATCTAATCCATCAATGCCATCAAGCTAGTCTGATAACCAATCAACAAAACTGCTGGCTTGCCATACTGTGACACATTTCTCGGATAGACTTATGATTTTTTTCCTGTTAATTAGTTTTGGCACATCTCATCAAAGTGGTCACAAGTTTGATTCAAAAGAATTAAGCTAAGCGGATATGTCTTTCTTCATTCATGATATGTTTGATTCGGGGAGTAGAGCAGTGCTGGAAGCATGCCGGCGCTCCTTCGTAGCTTCGTGGCGTATGTCACTTAATGGATACAGCACAATGCTTTTGGGACTGCGCTTTCAAAACTTCAAACGAGGTTAGCTATGATGCTTATTGAGGAATGTCTGTGCCAAATACCAATATATGTCCCCGTACTGTTTCATCACTTCTAGTTTCTCTCAATATTTCCATCAATACCCCTGTAACAGTAATGAAGTTACCACTACCTACGTTCCAACAATACACACTTTCAACCTCCTTGACAATGCTGCCTGCATACCACTATGATTTCGGTTCATGACTCGAAACTCCTCTAGAGGATCAAATGACCCAGCACTCGGCGTCCGAGTATGGTGCAGCGTCAACCAATAACCCCAATTCGCCCGCGTCGCGCTCTCCCTGATCTAGGTGTCACAGCGCTGCGCGAGCCCGTGGTCGCACCCTGGGCGGGCCGCCTGCGCGCCCCACCTCCGAGCGGCCTCTAGACGACCCGCAGCACATGAACTGACACGCAGCGCCACTCTCTTCGCACCATAGATGCGTCCGGCCGCCGGGGAACAGGGAGCGCGGCGCGGTGCTCCCACCGGTTCCGCACGCGCGTGCTCGAGCGCGCGACCGGCGCGAGCGTGGCCAGCACCAACCGCGTGCCGAGCCGCACGCCGCCGTCCAGAGGCCAGGCGAGAGCACACACCCACCAACCGCCGCTGCGGCATGACCTCTGTCAGGCGAACTAATGCGGAGATCAGAGTAGCAGGTATCTGCACGGGTCCCGTATAGCAAGACGGCCAAGCGGAGGGCGAAGTCCGCTTGCCCACGCACCTCGCGCCTGTCACTCGAGCCACACGAGCAGTGCGCCGCGTCCGCGCGCGCTGGGAGCGCATTACCGGCGACTAACCAGTCGGGCGCGCCGACGGCAGAGTGCGATTATGGAGCGTCTCCCTTCACGCGAGCACGATCTCTGGATGCCCCCTACGCTGAACTCGAAGATCAGAGACAATGAGTATCTATGCGCATAAGATGGATGATTGAACCTCGCATGATTGGACGGTTTCAATGGTGAAGAACTATAGTCAATTGAGGTGGCGCATTACATAAGCGACTATCGGGAGTTACATACTCTAAGTGGCCATTTATTCAAGCCCATCTATACACAAAAAGTTGTTTACACTTAATAATTTAGGAAAGCGCGTGATTGTAGACAATTAGAATTCCTCGAGCATTCCAATGATATCCATTGCCTATATAATTGACTATGTAGTTGAGCATGAACTCAGAACAGTCGTTAAATATGTACTATATTTTATGTTGTCACTGTTCACACTTTACTGAGTTAAAGCTTATCACATTCACCACCAAGTGTTTAATTTCAGTGAATACTAATGTTAAATGGTGCCTCATTTTCAGATTGAGCCATCCAGTGAAAGTACTACTCTGCTGCCATTTTTATCAATGGGCCCACGATATGTGGGAATTTGGATTTGTAAAGGCTATGAGGAGAAGTTGATGTAACACAGACACAAAAATATAGTTGAAACAAGACCTGTTCAAACTTTAACGCATGTACAAAGTACAAACCTACCTTGAATTCTTCTTTTAACCGTTGGTCCTCCTGCTCTCTTTGGGAGGCGAACTTCACGTACAGTCTGTCTTCCTCTTCTCGATGTATTCTCTCCAGTTCCTCTTGTTCTGCCTGATCCTGAAAAGAACACAAGCCACATGTCATAACCCGAAAATCTGCAATAAACACACATTCTTTGACATACCAGTGTATCAGAAAGCAACCGGTATTTCATACTGTATTTTTGTCGTCCTTGACATTAAAGCTAGACGAAAATCGCGAGCTGCAAAAGGGAGGAAAACATGCAAAGAACGGTGCATCGGTATGGGCTTAAAAAGACATTGCCATAAACACTGCGGTGCACGTTTACAGGACACATTCCGCTGACTAATGTGTATCGTAATTCGTATGCTTCAGTGCGCAGACCATCCTCTGATCTAAGTATATAGGAATAACTGAAATAAATATCTGTATATAGGTGAAAGATTCCATTACAGTTCTGCCCGACTTGTTAGACATCCATAAGGTTTGAGGATTCCATGATTCGTGGCCTCCAGTAACATCGGATGTGTCCAAAATTACCGCTAGTGTTAGTCACTTATGCGAGTCTGCAGTCTCCAGCAAGACGCCTGGAGACTGCATGTGTCTATACGGCCGCACAAGAAAGTATCCCGTCGCGCCGACGGGATACTTTCTCGCCTCGTCGGTTGCCAATCATCGGAATCACTACTTAGACTACCTTGGGAATCACGTCGAATATACAAACACTACGGCACATATTGTGTCCTAGATTGTCTGGATATGATGGGCTGAATGGGAGCGGTCATATAGCCAGGACGGATTCCTAAAAAGGCATATTCGAACAACCCCAGCTGTGTGCTTTGCCGCGGACCGTACCAGGCGTTCAGAAACGCTCGGCGCCAGCTTCACAAGTGACGGCAGTTCAGCTTCTTATACTGCTTGCTGTTTTCGACGTTGATGGTTGCACGCCATGTTCTCGGAGCGTGACTAACACAGCACACGTGTAAGGGCGGCCTATGCGCTCCTCCGGGGCGGAACGATGGCAGCTCGGCTGCAGCTGTTCTGTGTGTGGGTGACGGATGGTGGTGAGGTGACGAGGCGATATGCTATTCAGCGTCTCTAATGCCGGGGTGGCGGTTAAAAATTCAGTGGTAATCATACAATATTTATATATATTTTGTCTGTTTTTTTATTATTTTTTCTCATTTTCTTTCTCCTCATTTTTTTTCTCATTTCATTTTTTCATTTTCATTCATTTCATTTCATTCATTTTCTCATTTCTCATTCCTCATTTTTTATGAAAGCATGTCATCATAACCCATTTTCGATTTCATGCAAATTATGTTGATAATTTAAGGTAGCATCGTCCATCGCAAAGTGTTATCGTCCAAAACAAGGTAAGTCTACCTTATAAATCCAGCAATTGCAAGTATATAAGACGATTCTCGTGTAATCGAATTAAGCATACCAGCCCAGAGTGACTACAGCCTGCACCTCCCCTTCCCACCATGTTCAGTGGCACGTCATTGGCATGGCGCCGAACGTCACCAACCGATGGGGTGATCCCAGACGGTGGCCGCGTGACGCACCGCCTCAGGACGTGCAGTGACGTGACGTGACGTGACGTGACGTGCAGTGACAACCGAGCAGGCCGAGCATTTAACGGCGCAGGCGGACGAGCGGAGAGTGGTCGGGTTTTAATGGTGATGGGGCGTGCACGGGTGGAGGGGCGGCGGCATGACGTTCCCAGCGTGAGGTGCTGCTGGACCGGGGCGTGGCCGCAGTCTGACCAACCCGGCGTCAGCTCACAAGCCTGGTGTTTGCGGCCCGAGAGCGTAGTTAGATAGCGTCTGCTGCCCATACGGCACGGCAGTCCCAGGGGCTAGTAACTGAGAGCTCACTGGGCCGTCGACAACGGTCCCGGCGACTCTCATCCACCAGCCATACCAGCGGTTCAAATGTACAGCTGCTTGGTACCGTATGACCTTCATCCTGTCCGCGTGTCTCCCCGACTATAGACCACTGGACACCACCTGACCCTCATCCTGTCCG